>CABPRJ010000561.1:3879-49359 GCA_902439185.1 Cinara cedri | reverse complement strand
ACATAAAAATGAAATTGTTGTTTAATATAATATCATATAATGCATGTTATAAAATAATTTTATAATAAATTGTATTATAAACACAAAGTCTAACCTCCGGTTTTTCATACGAGAAAATCGTTTAATGTTGAATGTTAACTATAATTTTACATATCAGGTACAAGTAAAATGTTTTCTTAGTTAGAAATCAATGATAAGAGACAACGATCGAACCACAGACACGAAATAAGTTGTATAGGATACCGATCGAATATATGATAAATAAAGATCAAATCTTCTCACTTTTTTATAAGGCAAACTACAACTAAATACTCTAACTAAATACTCTTTGCAAACTATATCAATGTTTATTTTAGAATATTCTAAGGCCGTGATAGAATGGATATGCACTTTATTACACTAGGGTTCCTCCATTCTAGACTTTAAACTGGTTATAGTTGATTTTTATACCAACTTTGTCTTAAAAGTGTTATCTGTCTTGCCAAACAGTGAGAACTGGGCAGATTCAGAAAAACATTGATAAGACCTTTTCATTCGGTATCCTGTATATCTTAGTTCGTGCCTAAAGATCAAGGATTAATAATTATAACAATTATTATATTATATTATATTATATATGATCACATGTTTTTATTATCTATGATTGACAACGTCAAACAGCCAAAACAAAATGTATTTTCACCTAGTTCGACCATAGATAACAAAAATATTCTGAAATCTCTGACTGATTATATTATTAATTATTATTACGGCTGAGAATATAATGCCTTATAAGGCCCTAAATTATTCTTTAATGCCGTAAAAATTCTAAATAATGCACTAAACAAATGCAGGTAAATTGTATGTATTATTAATAAATTTTGTATACATTTTAAATAATATTTTATTAAATTAATTAAATTAAAATAAAATATTTTCTATTGACTAAACTTTAGGATTTTTTTAGGTTAAACTTCAGGATATCACCAACTTGGATTTCTTTTAATCTGAAAAAACAATAATTTCCATATACTTTTTTATAACTATTTTGATAGATTCGGATCATATATTTATTTACCTGTATACTTTGAACTAAACACTGAATCACCAGATATTGATTAAGATTTTCGAATAAAAACGATCTTCTTTTATCCGCCAGTAAATTTTTGTAAATAGAGAAGCTTCTTTCAACGTCTGCCAAAGTAATAGGTGAATATTTAAAGAACGCCAAATCATTGACTGTTATATCATCCGGAATTTCCTTTGTTGTGACTTCTTGCCTATTCAAAATATCTGACACATCGGAAATGATTTTAAATCCTTTATTTTTATTTAAAACCACATGAAATAATTGAAACTAAATGCATGCGTGTTACAACTTACGACAGCTAACTTGTAATACACGATATCGATTTTATTGCTCTGACAGATTATTAAACAAATAAATATATTATAGTGATTCTAAATACACTTTGTCACGCCGCCGATTACAAACTTGTCATCTAAGTTTTTCTACGATACGAGAAACGAGTAGGTACCTCCTTTATTGTTTGTTATGTAAAAAAAAAAAATACAAACATTTTTATAAAACTTGCGTTTGCGTGTAAAATTTTAAAATAAAATTCCAAGTTTCAATTTTCGATCCAAAAACTCCAATAATGTATTAAAATTTTTATAAATGACGTAAAATCAAATATTGTAAAAAAATGCAAAATAAATTTTCTTTTTCTCATTCAAAAGTACATGTTATAGATTTGTAACCAGATGAGCAGCGTACAGCAACCTCTGAAAAAAAATTAAATAGCGCATCGTAATCCGAGTCCTAATTATCATATTATTAACGACTTCATGAAAAAAATTCACACATGTTGTCGTACATATTTATACGACCGATGCGGGGGGGGGGGGTAAATGCCCTCTTCACCCTCACTTGTTCACTACTAATTGTATGCATACTCTCATGAAATATGTTTTACGGATATAAATTTTTAGCTAATTTAAAAATGTATTGAATAAAAATATCAAATTAACAAATTAATAATATTTTTATTTTATAGATAGATACGCTCATAGATCTGTGGAACAAGTTTTTTTTGGATCAAGTATGTAGAATAAATGTAATTATTTGCTTAAATTATCGATATATTATACTATATCTACTCGCTACCGAAATTCATTTCTATATTTTTAAGTTTAATAAAAAAAAAAAAATCTATATACTTCACAATATAGGTGGAATACTGTTGTTGGTATAAATATGGTTCTTTATTTAAAACGTATTTAGAAATATGTATAAATTAAACCTCTAAATCATTTATTTTCTCGGAAAACATTATTTTATTAAAGAAAAATACTTCAAATTGTTCACATCGTACCCTTAAAAATAGTGACAATTTTTAACAAATTGTAGACGGTACTTAATTTAAAACATTTTTCAAAATATCGAAGAGTAATCCAAAGAAAAAAAAAATTAAAACCTAATAATAAACAACAGTACAGGATTAATGTTGTTGATTTCTCTGTTATACAATAGAAACATACAACTATTACTGTTAATCCACACAATAGTTGTTTAATTATAATGGTTTACCATTGTTTCTCCAGTATATTAACTACCCTATTTACGGTTCCAATTTAACCCAAATAAGAGTAATCTACACTTATGGCGTGAATTATTTTAGGTTTTTCATTAGTTGTACAAATACTCTGATTACTCATTGATTAGACTTTATAACGTATTTATAACAATTTTTAATTCACTTAATTCTGATAAACATATGTATTCTGTATAGCAAATAGACAATCTGGAGAATCCAGCATAAAATTGAGTAAGTTCCTTAAATAAAATTATTATTCGGGTCAACTCTTTGCTTTTAATTTTTATGCCATATTTAGTGGTTAAGTGTCAGTTGTTTGTAGGTATTTCAAATGAAAAATTAAAAACTATAATATAACTGATATAGGTATATTAATTGTATTGCATCAATCAAATAAAACTGTAATAATATTTTTTTATTACAGACGAAGAATATTTGAATCGTGTGAACGCTGTTAAAACTAAATTCTTTACCGAAATTGGAAGTAGGTATATTATTATTATATTATATTATATACTATTATTTTATTTTTTATATTATATATAATATTAAATAATGTATTTAAGAAGTGAACAGTTTACTTTTATTTTTTATTTCCACTGATAAAATTTAAAAAAGAATTAAGAGGACGTTACACCCATAATTTGAATGTAGGAACATAGTTGTAGAGTAACAGAACCATATTGTTATTACTTATGATAGACCGACAATTTTTTTTTTTTTATTTTAGTAAGAAGAACTTTAGCTGTGAAATAGAATTTTTTTTTTGGTTGGTACAAAAAGGTTTAAAAATATTAATTTTTAAAGTTTATAAATATTTCAAGTTTTTTGTTTACGAATATAAAATTATTGAGATAAGTTATTGGAAAATGGAAATGCTACGGCACAGACAATCTTTTCCTTATTAAAACAAAAAAATAAATGGCCAATCTATTATAATTATTAAAAGAATGGTTCTGTTTTGCGTAAAACTGTTTTTCCGCGTAAATCATTGATAAATAATTATTTCGCAACGGTAGTGATACGGTGCGCGCAACGCTCTTTCGTGCGTTGCACGCGAACAGCTTTGGGGGATCACGTCCTCTTATATTGCTTATGCAACTTATTATCCTCGTGACGGTTCATGCATTTTCCGTAATTTAACGGTCCGCT
The DNA here is from genome assembly GCA_902439185.1 of Cinara cedri. Taxonomy (NCBI): domain Eukaryota; kingdom Metazoa; phylum Arthropoda; class Insecta; order Hemiptera; family Aphididae; genus Cinara; species Cinara cedri. Next base: position 45,631 of record CABPRJ010000561.1, on the reverse strand, counting down.
GTATTACTTTCTGTTATTTTACGTTCCGGAGTTNTCATATTACTATTCAGGATATTTTATTAAATTCTGTCATTTGACGGTCTGTACCATTACGATGTGTGATTTTCATTTCCGTAAAATGATAATCCGCAAGATTATGTACAAATTCTGTACAATAACGAACCGTTCGATTATTTTCCGTACATTTACAGCGCACCCTTAGTTATGTATATTGTACAATATACTTTTATAATTACCCGGTTGATATATTTTTTTTTTAACTCTAAGATATACTTTTCCCAAAATCATACTTGAAATTTAAAACAACATTTTGGTTTAATAAAAATATTTTCTATATTATTTGATTAAACGCATTATCATGTTACCTTCCAATTATCCATTCTTATAATTCGGTCATTTTTCTCATTTGGTTGAAACAAGTATTGGTGAAAAGGGGAAGGTAAACATTTGGTGGAAACAGGTAATGAAGGAAAAGGAAAAGGTCTATTTTGGTGAAAACGTGTTACGCCTATACGGATATTTACTAACCTTATATTATAATTTTATTATTTTTATTATTTTTAAATAGAAACGAATTGGATAGGAAATAAAGAACCAGCTTCATTCTGTTCAAGTAAAATTGATTTGTAATCGTAAAATGTATACGATTTCGTACGTTGGTCACTTTCAATAATTACTACCCGAACCTGTTTATTCTTACATGTAGAACATTTTTTTATACCTGGCCCTAAATTAATGTTAGGTTGCTAAGCATGAAAATTTAGATTTACAAAGTTTACATACCTACAACGTACAATAAAATATGTTTATATAATATAATCAATTTGTTATTAGTATAAGCAAAATAATTGTGCGTTCTGCTTCAAACGAATGTTTGGTTTCATTTTTTCGTCGCCTCATAATAATTACGAGAAATTCTATTGAACAATAAAGACTTAATAACATTGTTACCTTACTTATTATAAAACCATTTAAAACAAATTTCGATACAATTATTGTTTAGTTTATTGCAGTTTCGACACAAAGAGAAAGAAGACTTTAATTAATTTCCATAATCGATTGTTATAAGATTATGTAACTTTGTAATACTATTATTAATCATATTTAACTTGTATAAGTCTTCAGGTATACCGACATAAAATAAAATTTGCCCCCTCATAAAAAAATGCCCAAGTGACGTTCATGGTTAAATTGAAACCAACACTTCACGATTTATTGCAACAGTGCGCTGACGACCAATAATAGTTTATTATTAGCTTATCATTATTATAATAAATATTAATACAATCAAATTGGGTACTCAAAATTCCGTAACGTTCCAGCTTCTACAGCATATAAACTACAAGTATTTGTTTATACAATGTGCTGTTGTAATAACGTTGATGACGACTTGGAGCCCCTTATAACACCATAGTCGAACAAATTCATAACAGTGCGCCTACTTTTTAAACGACCGTAGTAATAATGATAGAGCGAACGCAATCCTTGATAGTTAATGGGTATCAAGAGGGTGCAACCGCGGCGTTGCAATACATTGACGCAGGTAAACCATATACAATTTTAATAGTGAAAAAGGTGCGTACGGAATCGTCATAGAAACAAAGACATATATAATAATTTTAAAATAAATCTTTCATATTATTTAAAAAAAAATTTATTTATAACAAACAAAATAATAACATGAAAACCTTTGATAATAAATATTGTTTTTATTTAAATAATTCTAGTATCGTGTGTTGGTAAGAGCATAATAATATTATTATATTATAAAAAGTAATCATTATAATATTGTACAATCAAGTATTTTTAAGAGCATATTTTAGATTCAAATCCATTATTATAATTTGTGTTATCACAGTGGATTGTATTATATACCTACATATTAAACGGGTGAACTTTATGCAGTTCAGTTATTATTAAAGTAAAATAAACATTAATATTTTATTATTTTATACAATATACATATATAGGAAATATTAATGAAATCTAATAGTCATAGAAAAACCTTTAGTTAAAACTAATATTATTGACACATTAAATCTTATAGTTATAGATTTAATGGTTATTAATTTGATATTTAATAGTTTTATCCTCTTTATTTTCATTTTTAGATTCTATTTACAATATTATAATATTTTTACAAAAATATATGTAGTGTGCTTATTTTTTTTTTAAATATTGTATTTAGTTGGTGCATTGAAGAGTCAATTCTTTAATTTTTCAAAAGGTTTTCATGATAATTGGGAAGAACTTGAAAAATGCACAGAAATAACGGACAAATATTTATAGCCCGCTACGCCACGTCATTATCGATTTTGTTATTTTAAACTTTAATTTTCTTTTAGAAATTTTGTCCCAGTATCAAGAGTAGCATCTTTTAGAAAAACGTAGAAAAACGTAAAAGTTAGAATTATACCAAAAGTTATTATATTCGTTTATTATAAATGGTTATATTTTCAAAGAATTCTAGTAATTTTGAACCATATATTAAAAATATCCGGCGTTTTAATTTTTTTTTTTAATTTTTATTTTATAAGTTGGAACCTAACCTATTATATGGATAAAATTGTTAAACCAAAAAAGAATGCTTAAAAATTAAATACGAAATTCATTATAAATTGTACTTGGTAGTAAAAAAAAAATTGAATGTAGTGTGGCAGATTTTTAAAAGTGTTTTGATTTTTGACGAATATCAAAATAATGAGAGCATTTCAAAANTTTGTTTAAAAATATCTGGCGGAAAATCTCACAGGGGAGACAGCTGCCTTCTTCGTGCACACGTTTATGTGTATCTTACCCTCCTATATTCCCACCTACAACAGTAATACACCTGTCTCAAGTATCAGCTCTTTTAGTCTTTATCGTTTGGTTTAAGCATTACTCATTTGAGTATCCTTATGGTAATTTGATCCGAACAACTAAATATTTGAATACTTATATTCTTTCAGGCTGTTTGATATTTTTGTATGCTAGTATCATGAATTTCTTCTTATCGTATACTATTTATAATTAGACCCAGTAAGTGTTGGCCTACTTTTTGCTAACGAATATACACACACTTAGTTTAGTATTGTTCAAAACCAACTTTTAGTAGTAAATAAACTAAACCTATATAAATTACAACGTAGACTTCAGAAATTGAATAGTAATAGTAATTTAGACCTTCATAAAATGCAACACAATTATTTGTAAACTTAACTACTTACTTAAACACAGTCAATATTAAATTATTTAATGAGTATGCAGTAGGTGTATAACAGTATATTAAATCATCACAATTTGTATGTTCTAACAGATCAAATATCATCTGTTTTTCATGGTAAGTTATCTAACAATTTCATAGTTATTTTATGGTAAATGTAAAGTATATGGTCCAATAATTGCATTTGTCTACAGGATTTCATATCTCTGAATAGACTTCTGATATAGAACCTCTGCGTTTCATGAAGATACAGTCATTGTAATATCTCCGGAGATAATACAAATAATTAAAATTTTTTTTTTATATATTACTCACAGTGATGAGAACTATAAATATTTATATTTATTAAATGCTTATGTTTTGGTAAGAAAAAAATTAAAAAATAACTTTTAACTTTATTATTTTAAATTTGAAGATAACCATTTTATAGAGATTATTCTTCTAAAAATGTTGACGTTCCAACTTTTTATTTTCATAAAATTTCTGATTTGTATAATTTTTTACAGAGAAAAAGTGTATAGTTAATGGTAGATATAATTATGTTATACTAGCTCCACGTTTATGTAAATATTGTCATGACTTATCACTTATCATAGTAATTTATTTTTTTGTTGTAAGCACGTAATTAAATCTTATAATATTTGAACACATTAAATATGGAATTTAGTTTTATGTATACCTATTGGAATATATTATGTAAGTAGTTACTTGAAAGAATATATTTTAAAATTATGGGTGTCTGCAGAAATATTGTATTAACAAATTTAACTTAAAAATGTACAGGTCAAATTATTTTGCATCAATACATCACTTACAAATTACAAATACTGGGAGGGCCTTGTCTGTTCTTTCACAGATTAGTGATCAATAATGTTTATAATTATTCATTGTCCTTTTATATAATAATTCACATAAAGGAATAATTCAATACTTTTGATACTTTAAAATAAACTATTAAAAAATGTAAATTTTAAATAATTTGTACAGTTAATAAAATCAATTAGATTATTCACGAAAAAAGTTACATTTTGCATTCTATAACTATTATTGTAAAAAAATAAATTGTAGAACTTCAAATTCAACATTAATTTAGTACCACACCAACAAATATTTATAATGAATACATAAAAAACCTACAGCTTCAACTAGTTTATTTTCTTTTTTGAGGTTTTGAAATAATTAAATTTAGTACATATGTTTTTCCTGTGGCACCTGGGGGTCTAAAATAAATAAATCATTTTTTTAGGAATTAATATTCTCCAACACTGTATTATAAATATTATATTTTTGATCAAATGTAAGTTGATTTTAAATTATTGACACATTTTCATTTTCACGTTCTTTTCATAATATACAGAACTATTTAAATTTACTACGCTAATTGGAGTTCAGTGAGGACTTGTTATTTAATAATGTTTGAGATCTTTTTCGATCAAAGCTATCAATTTGTCTTCTATTGGAAATAATGTTGTAAATTAAATCATTAAATTTAGTATCGAGATCTACCAATTTTTCTTTGTAAATATATAATACATACGTAATTATTTTACCATAATGTGGCATATATTGTTGAAATGGAAACACTATTAACCGAACTCCGCTTAGAATCGTTCTTCGTTAGTAATAGTTAATCGTTGCATGCAGATATACATTACGTTTCCTCCCCCTTCCCAACCTCCTCTCTTCTACAACAGTGGACCACTACGTGCAAAGTATGTCTGTCTTTTTTTCTCTGAATTATTAAAAATTATTGAAAAAAAACGAATTTAATGGAATAAAAATTTGAAACGTCCAAATGGTCCGAAGAACAAACCCTATAAAATTAATATCTTCAAATTTTTCAAAAAAAATAAAATGCAAAATTTTTTTTTAAATTTTATACAAAAATATGAAAATTTAATTCAAATATTTCATTCTTCTTATTCTTCATCCCTGTAAATGATCACAAAAAAAAAAAAAAATTTTATCAATAAATTGTATCATTAAGTCATCATGGATTCGTTGATAATTATGTTTATGTAAACGTATTAGATATTTTAAACCTATATTTCATGGACATTTTTCTTGTAGGTTGTAAAACTGCAAAAGAATGTGCCCTTTTTGCATACCAATACCTGGGTAAGTAGTTTAAATAATTAACTCGTTCTCTACAAAACGTGACTAAAGATTATTTTGTGGGTCTAACATATTTTTTGATAAATATCATTCCAAGGGCTCGAAACTATAGCATTTAATTTAAAATGACCACTTCCCGGGTGTAAGAATCTTTTGAAATAATTTTTTAGAAGACAAATATCACAACAAATCGTAAACTGTTCGATTTAAATTACATTGAATTGATTTCATTATGGAAAAAACAGAACTGAACAGTAAGTTGATTTGTGTATTATTAAATGTGAACGGAATTATGTTTAACAAATAATAGTGTATAAAAATTGATTAAAATCTAGCTGTATAAATAATACTCAAGTAAAAATTATTTATTAATTTGTATATAATTACATATTAGGAGTAAGGTTTACTGTTACCTGCAGGGAGCAGAACTTGCATAGCTTTCACCTAATATAACCTAACCTAACCTAACCTCCGATCTGAATTGATCGGAGGGACTTTGGTTTTACATATGGGAGTTTTGTCGATGGGTTTACAACCCGTCACAGAAAAAACATTCAAAAATTCTGCCTTAGAATAGTCGATCACATGGTTCTAGGCTAGAAATTGGGAAATAGGCTTTACATGTTTGTAAATGGAATATACGAACTTTCAATAAACATGGCGCGGCGAGAAATTAGTAGACGTGATAGAGAATTCTAGGGAAGTCTATGGGAATCGTAGTCTTGCAAGAAATAAGGTAGAGAGATTCAAGTTCGATTCGATTAAATAATACTACGGGATAATTATTCTATGGGATTTGTGATGAAAAAATACAAGGGGTGTAGTTTTGTAGTAAACAACAAATGGCATTTAAAGATTTTAAAGAAATTTACATGAAAATATCACTATTAACAGTACCGGCTAGTTAGTTCAATATAGTATTCAAGAGCGTCTATGCTCCAACAGAGAAGCAAAAGGAGGAAAAATATGCATTTTACACGTTACTAGATGTTACCCTGAATAATATCTTTAGAAACAGTATACAAATCGTTTTAGGAGATTTAATGCGAAAATAGGGAAAAAAGTGTATTTAAGCCTACAATAGGTAATCACAGATTACATCAGGTGTCAAACGACAGTGGATGTAGACCCATTTGATTGACAGAAGATAAGGGCCACGCCACATTATAGTGGTTTTAACTCGCGTTGCTACGTGAAACCACTGCCTGTCGTAGTTTTACGTTTTGAACGCGATAACGCTTGGAACCAAAACACATTGTTTTAGATGCCATGTGACAATTTTTATTTTTACCAGTTTTTTTTATAACGAAAATAGATTGGTACTATAGATTTCTTTAAAGTTAATTTATTTAAATACACCAATATGATTGACATCGATATTTTAATTATCATTAAAATGGGCTACATCGTGTTTAGGACAGAAATCCGCTCTCTAGTCTTGTATAACTTGGCTTTGGAAAACGTAATAAAGGAAAGCCACATAGATCATTTAAGAGTAAAGTTGAATAATTGGTTTATAAGCATACGCGGAGGATGTAGTGCAGCTCGCGGAAAATGAAAAGGATATTATCGAACAAACTAGAAAATTATTGGAGACAGCAAAACGAATAGGGCTAGAAGTTAACTAAGAAAAATAAGAGTATATTATTATCCAAAGAAAAGAACTAGTGGATATACCCAACCGGAAGTGTACAAATATAAATTCATAAGTGTACAAGAATTTTCATAATACCTAGAGTCATGTATTACACAGAAAAACGAGATTAAAATTGAAATAAGAGCCAGGATACAAATGGGAAACAAATACTTTGAATAAGATACTCAAGACAAGATTGCTGTCCAAAGGACTAAAAATACAACTTTTCCGAATACTTCTAAGGCCTATACTGATATATGGATATGAAACCTGGATACTGCACAAAACTCAGATGAATAGCATCCTAGTATTCGAACGAAAGGTATTAAGAATTATAAATGACCCGTGTGTAGACACTAGCACCAGAAAGTGGGGATGAAAAAAGAATAAATAAAAGAACTGTATAAGTGTCACAGCATGGTGAGCAAAATTAAAAAAAGAAGATTAGGGTAGGCCGGACATTCATATCGCAAAAAGTATTCTTTTATACATCTGATGATTAGGACTTATAGACTTATAGAATTACATATTAAGGAAATCTAGACGGAGGGTTTTAATTTTTATGTCAAAATAGAAAAATATATTATTAAATTGGAGTTTAGAACTAGCATAAAAATGTTATTGATTTAATTGAACAAAAATGTAGTTTGTTTAAGAAAATATTGATAATTTAAAAAAACATAATTTGACAAATAATAATTTGTATTTGTTTATATTTTCATTTCAAATATTTGCATAGATATTATGATGTAATTTAATAATAATCATTCAACGGGATTTCATCGAAATATGAGTAACGGTAAGTGCAATTTAAAAACCCGAAACAAATTTTTAAAAAGGACGGACATTATACGTCATATACGTCATATTATGAGCGACCCATTGTTATAAGTGATAAGTTGGACATGTAAGACATAGAAAGGATTTTAATTTATATCTGTACACAACGATAAAACATGACTTACGAAAAACGATTCTGAGTAGTGTTCGGAAAATAGCATTGCTTTTTGTACAATGTGCGTTTTCATGATAACGATTTTTTAAAAAAATTAAAATAATAAAATCTTATTTATAACAAAAAATAAATAAAAAATGTCGCCAATGACAACTTTATTTTTATCTTTTAAACTATTTTTACTCTAAAACCAATTTTTCCTCTTTATCTTAAATATAATGATAACTTCAAAAAATGACCTTTCTAAAGTAACAACTAAAGCTAAAATGCAACCAAAAAGGTCCTCTTTTCATGTTTTTATTGAAGCAAGATATCTAGGAGAAAAGTTATTTACAAGAAGAAAAAAATACAAATCAAAGTTAAACTAATAGATTTCTCACTTCACTCGGAATTTAAAATTTGGCGAGTCTATTTTTAATTTATTTTCTGAGATTCGGGTACTCGTGTTTTTATTGTAAACTTAGGGGTTGTTCTGTTTAAAATGATTTAAAGCCATCAATCTTTTTTATTATGTTTATGGAGAATACATAAATACTTAATTAACTAAATATGTGACCGATTTTATAATATTACCTCGGGCCAGCTCGGATTCCCAGTCCACCACTGAACTAAACTCCGCCCCTGAACTAAACTCTGCTCAGAGAGTTAGGTTAACCTAACCTAATCTCAAAATTGTTTTTCGTTATTAATGATTAATCGTTGCGTATAGATTTCCCCTAATTTCCCCTCTATATCGTACCTTCCTAATTTCTTACCTACTATAGTACCCCACCCAATGTGTGAAATGTGTCTGTCTTTTTAATAATATGATAACATAGTGAAATCCATAGATATAAAAATATATTTGTTATTTGTGATCGAACAGGATTAAGGTTTTTAATGTTATCATTTTGTTTGGCGGTTCAACGGTGCTTTTATCAATGATTTCTAGTTTCAAAATAAATGTCCCAGGATCCCTTAAGATCTATTTACACATAGAAGTGACGTGATAATAACGTGGCTTTTTCCGGAATTGCACTGGTGAGATAAATAGTATAGGAAAATAAGCTTACTTTTCTCATTCTTCCGGTGAAGAACCGTACCGTTGCAAGCAGTGCTGTACCCGTCACCGTGTCGTGATAGTGAGATTTCTTACGGATGTTATTTTTCTCATTTAACGGCCTAATTTTTTAGTTAGGCAAGTATTGACTTTTCCCAGTTTTAACTATAATGTACTATATCTAACGTAAAATGAAACACTGATTAGTATAAATTAGTAATAGACCTTAAAGGTTATGCGAGCTTACACTGTTACATATTTACCAGTAAATAAGAATATGAGTGGATGATGCTATGGAGAGATTATTTTTTATGAAAAACCGGAGTTTAGTCTCTGTATTCTAAGTATATAACAAGCATTGTAATATTATAATTAATTAAATATACATTTCTTATTTCATGTATTAAAATGTTATATTTTACAAATATAAAAGAGCCAAATTTCCGTGTCTATTCATAAAATTGTTGTAGCTGTGACCTCGCTTTTTAGAGAGTTTTCTATTTTAAGAGTGGGTGAAAATATATTTTGCCTCCTCCACCGTAAAGTAAGCCTAGGTACACCACTAGGGCAGAGGTTCTTAATCTTTTTAGGACCACAACCCAAATTTTCTTCCAAAAATCTATCGCGACCACCATAGTTTTACATTTACAGAATTAAATAGTAGTTTCAAAAAACAAAATTAGTTTTATTTTTATTGCTTATTTACTACTTTATAATAATAATAATCATTATTATTATTATTATAATATACTTATAATAATAATATAATACTTGATTAATAAAGAGGAGTATATGATGAATGTGCTTGTTTCCTGCTATTGTTAAAGAAAGCACCAATATCAACGTAAATCTTAGCTATTTTCAAAAGCAAGGAATTCGTTAATTTGAGCTTGAACACAGAAATGTTTATTTTTGATGCCCGATATTGCCGAAAATCCAACCTTACATAAGTATGAATATGAGAAAGGTTGTAATACATTTAAAGCTTCAGTTGAAAGAGTTGGACATTTCTGTTGAGCTGACAGCCAAAATTCAATCAAATTATGCGGCTAAATTTAAGTTTTAATGGTGTATTTTTAGATTCATTAATGAGTTCTTCGGCTTTTGTTGATATCTCTGTTAATATAGCGTCCTGAAACGGATTCACAATCCAGTTATTTTGTTGACATTTTTCCATTTCTTCAAGAAAGTAAAAGTTGAGATTGTCTTTCAACGAAATTAAATGCAAAGTGACTTGGCTATTTATGTCATCAGCAACTTATATATTATTTTCGGTTATGAAAGTTTGAAATATTTCAAAACGATCATAATTTTGCTTTTCAATGTTTTTTTCATATAAAGTAAGTTTTTTTTATAAAAAATCTAATTTTCTCATGGACCGCAAATATATCGGATCCTTCTGTTCCTTGTAAATATAAATTTAGTTCATTCAGATTCTAAAATATGTCGGCTAAATACGTGAGCTTCAAAATAAATTCTTCATTGTGCAACGATTTTGCCAAATCAGATTTTTTTTTTTAAAAACAGTGCAACTTCTTTGTGGAGTTCCACAAGTCTTTTTTATACTTTTCCTCTTGACAGCCAACGTACTTCGGTGTGCAAAAGAAAAGATTTATGAGAACTTTCCATCTTTTCACACAATCTTTCAAATAATCGTGATTACAGTGGCTTTGTCTTAATGAAATTTTCACAGAAGTGTTCAATATGATTTTCAAGTTATCCAGCCGAATTTTTGATACTAAAACTTCCCTGTGAATGTCGCAGTGAGTCCATGATGCATTCGGACTAACTTCAAGCATTCGAGTTACAACACTACTATTTTTACTATACATAGCTCTAGCATCGTTTCTACATAATCTGATATATTTTACCCAATCATGACCTTTTATTTTTGATATAAGTATCGAGGGTATAGAATATTTCCTCATTAGTACCTCGAATAGTTGGTTCACAAAATAACATATCTTCATGTGGTCCGTTGTTCCATATATAACGTATGAATACAAGAATCTGACATAAACCTTAAGCATCTGTAAATTCATCTAGTTGTAGTGAGAAAAATCTANTCCAACTACATCTTTTATTGATGGTAATATTAAATTCTCTCCGATAGTATGTGATTTGCCAGATTTTGCGATTCGTAAAATTATCAGGTACGAAGCGTGCATAGCTTTTTCACTGACCTTGGTAAACTGTATAATTTTTGTTTTGGATGTTTTCAGTTCTTTCAACTTTGTTTCGAAATAATAGAGAGGCTAATCAATTAGATCAAGATGCTTAGTCTCAATATGCCGACGTAATTTATTCGGGCGCATTATCTCGTTTGCAAGTACTTCATAACAAATGACACACTGTGAAAAACGTATTGTTCATCATTATCTTCTTTCCAAGAAAAACCAATTTTTAGGTACTCTAAATCATAGTTTCTTGTCTTTTTTTCGTTTAAAATTCGAAGTTGAAGGTTCGTTTTCATCAGTTTCAATTGTTTTGCTTATTTACCAACCATTTATCAATTATACAATTTTTGTAAATAATCTGTCACAGAAATAGCGCGCACAACAATAAATATCAGTATAAATATATAAGCTTATTTTTACTATGAGCTTAAAAGTATTAAACTTATTAGGCCGGTCATTATTACGCCATATCCTATTAAAATGTCACCCCTGTTAAGAAATGACTGGGTGCCACAACAAATTAACAACACTTGCAGTTATATTTTGACTCTTGTAATTTTAAACAGTATAAAAATTGTTATTATATCAATAGAACGTCACTATGCACTTTCTAAAATCATAAATACCTTATCTTTTTCTCAAGGAAAATGTTCAGTGAACGTTATTCAACTTCATACTATATATAATGTGACGTTGAAAAAGTGAAGTATATTATAAATATACCTAACTAGTATTTCTATTAATAAATGAAAATATATCTTCTTGCAAAAAATATAATTATTATTTTTAACTTTATAAATCGCAAATGCATCGAAAACTCAAATCGTCATTTTAATTTTTAGACCACGCACTAAGGTACATGGAGTATCTTTATAAAAATATTGAAGTCAGTAAGTATTTACGTTGTATTATTATTTAACACAAATTAAAACTATACATATAATATAATATATAATACTTATTTAAATAATATCTCTTTTGAATTATTAAATCAGGTGAAGAAATAATAAATGATGGAACAAAACAAATTATGCCACTAACATCTATTCTGATGTCTCCAAGAAATTATTGTATTATTTTATCAGGTTTGTTAAAATTAAATTAACATTTTTAACTGTTTTTTACCAGGTCTACTATGCTAATAAGTATTTATTTATAGTACTGAGACGCCGAGTTGCTAATAAGTGACCACTTGCGAGTAAATCTTCGTTGAGTATAACAAATTATTGTCAAACAATATTGTCTGTGACAGGCGATCGACGAGCTGTATATTGCTAGCTGTGTTCAAGCAAATCGGTTATAATATACAGAGTATAAGTTTATGTGAGGTGTAAGATAAAAAAATAAATGCATTAAAATATACGGTAAGAAAAACAATGTGAAAGTCAGCACAACTAACCAGTTAAGAGACGAGGGTATAGGAAAACCAAAGAAAACAGTCCGCCTTCGGTATCTGCAATAACATACAATTGTTTATCCCGACTAACGACCACGAACAGCGCTATGTTGAGATCATGCTCAAGTTAGTTGAGGGCAATTGCTGCGTGTACAAGGTGATAGACAAAAAATAAACACACTTAAATGTATAATGGAGAACTAGGATGACTTAGATGACAATATGTACAACTACTAGGTTTAAGGAAATATGGATTAACCAAATACAACAGTCTACCTATGGTATCTGCAATTGCCGTATAGATTTTAAAGGATGTAGGCAGTGATTATTTAAGGTGAGCAAATAATGTGTACTTCCGGTAAGTGGTAACTGTGTCGAAAAGAGTAACACGTCAAGTGATGCCATCTATGGTTCTTAACCTGATGCTTCCCATAATATTAAGAACGCAACAGTGGCTACGTGGGGCGTCAGTGTGTGAACGACATGCGTAAGTAATTGTGAAATAATTTATAGCGTACTTATATTTTTATTAATGGAACTGGTAATTATGTTACGTCACTTTTGATCATTTATTAAAAATACTAAATATTGAATGCATTATAATATTAAATTAAAATTAATGTTTATTTTAGATTCTGAGAGTAATGACGAAGCTATTAGTTTTTCTTATTCTTATATAATCGGGTAGTTACCGGTTTACCGAGTTCTGTTCGGAATAGATTTGTATTATTTACCTAATTATGATTTATTGTTACTTTCATTGTATAAACTAAACGATCTTACATTTCCACCTACATGCAATTTCTTGAATTAAATTAATATCTGTAGAATTACTATTCTTACATTTATATAATATATTATGTATATTTGTTTAGATCAATTAATGTCAAATACATTATTTGACAGTAGTCAATGGGCCTCGCGTATTTTAGGTAACATTTTTAATTAGATTTTTAACTTAATAATTTAAAAGGTTTAATAATCATCATCGCTATTATTTAAATACTCGTAGATAAACTTAATTTAACTGTTTAACATATAATTATGAAGATACATGTAAATACATTGGATATATATATTCCTACAGCTGCTCCTTCCGGAACAAACTTAGCTTAAATTCGGAAAATAGAGTTGTTTTATAAGCAAACTGAAGTGATAAATGGATTAAATTTCACTGGTAACCTAACCAAACATTATTTTGGGAGGAGGGAGTTTTATTTATATTAAAACACCCCTAATGACCCTCACGAACCCCCCTCCCCCAAATAAAGCTGGGAGTATGAATGCAATATTATGCGTTAGTATCAAGGATTTGTCTTATATTTTTAAAGAATTCAACACCTAACTTCCACAGCCTTTTCCCTACTATTTGTTTACTCAAATATCACAATTTCCTTGGAAGTAATATAGTTCTAGTATAGTTTAATATAGTAATATGTAAAGTATTATAGCATTTAGTTATTTATAGGTTATCAAAGTAGTACTGATGATTGACAGTAATATTTTTTTTGATAGTTCTGATATAATCATGCATTAAGATTATAATTATGAACTAGATAGAATACAAGATGGATGGATGGTAGAGACACGGTTAGAAATTGCCATGGCCAGATGCTAGAATCCATAGCCAATTTAATCAAACGTGTCAACAACTTACGAATTTCATAAAATACTATAAAAAGCTAGAACTATGATGAGAATTATATATTACAATAAATTATAAGTTTGTAAATATTTTGTACAAATTTAATGTAGCTTTATAAATTCTCCGATAGAGCAAGTTAACATCGTCTTAGTTCATAATTGTAATTATACGATTTAACACAGTCTATTATCTTATGATCCAAGGTGCCTGTATGTCTATTATGTCTATTCATTAATTCATATTTAGCATATTATATTCAGCATTGCGGCACGGCGTCCCGATTACATAACTGTTTTGGACCATAATCGTTCTCTTCTGTTTTCAGCTGATTCACTTTACAGCCAAATCGAAATTTCAAAATATACTTTATATTATATAATAATTATGTTGAAAAGTATAAATATTCAGGACGATCATCTATAAAGTTATGAAAAAAATATTATTTAGTTTTAGAAAAATTAATCCAAAAGTTTGGTATAACCGTTTTCATGACTTCACAAAAACGAAACAATTTCTTCTTCTTCTATTCGTCTTCAATCGTTTGATTGGTTTGCTGCAATTCCCCAATCACCCATGTTGTTACGCGATGAGGAGTGGTAGAAATTCGGCCTCTGTGCTCTCGCTGATGCGTGGAGCGTGTACTTTCTCTCGTGAGTCAGAGTATAGTAATCAAAATAATTGAATTTAATGAAAAACATTGAAATCCATTGAATTGCTTATCTGATTGATAATTTAGTATTTGGTGATTGATAATGAAGTTGTCATGAAACACATACTATCTGTATATTATAAGCACTTGAAATATAATTCGGCTAGTTAATATTTTCCTCGTAAATTTGAAATATCTTTTGTATTGTTTAATGTATTTTCTGTTACCTATACTCGAAATATGATTTTCAAAAATATTAGTTAAAAATTAAGTATATATTAATGTGTTTATTAATAAATTAAAATAAACTTAACTAAATTACGTTAAATACTATAAATTGTAATAAGTTCCGGAAAGTCGATAATAAAGTGGCGAATCCTTCGGTTTCACTGTTAGTTACCTACGTTTGCCTCTTATTAATATTTTAGAATATAGTTTATGTATACTATTAGATAGTAGTAATCAAAAATCAAATAAGACAATAACTTATAGTATTTGTGGATTATGGACTATACTTAAACATACAAACAAATCAAATATTATGAAATATTTTCGTAACTATAAATTACTGCAAATACATTAATTAATAATACTTGATTTCTATTAACTTTTTAAATTTTGTTCAATTGTTAATAAAATAAACGTTAACAAATGTAGACAGGTATATTCACATATAACACAATAAATATAATAAAATAAATGATTCACAGGGTGTCCCACGAATGGGTGATATATCCATTATAATATCTCCGGAGATAATCGAATTCTAGTTTTTATTATATATATATTACTCACTGGGATAGGGACTAAAAATATTTATATTGCAATTAATTTTTTATGTTTTGATTAAAAATTTAAAAAAATAACTTTTTATTTCATTATTATTGAAAAATTTGAAGATAGCCATTTAATTAATTATGGAATGTGATTACAGCCTACTGCATAATTGTAGGTACTTTTCCCTGAACTTTATAAAATGATTATATATCACGTTTTTAATGAAAATAAAAACATCAAAAATAAAAATTTTTTAGATAAAAATAACTATAAAATAGCTGTCTTCAATTTTTTCAAAAATAAAATATAAAGTTATATTTTTTTAAAAGTTTTTTATCGAATCATAACAAAATTATGGCAATATAAATATTTTTAGTCCTTATCCTTGTGAGTAATAAAAAAAAAAAACAGACCTTGATTATCATTATTACCTCTGGGGATATTACAATGGGTCTTGAAATATCTTCATGGGACACTGTATACAACATATTTCTATTGTTAAATGAATAATTTAGATTTAATTTCTTGGTATTATAGAGGTATTTTATTGCACACGAATTTTTCAGACATTTTACAAAAGTATAATAATATATAATAATAAAATAAGATATCATAAAATTATAATATTTTGCTAAAAGTCGATCATTACCATTGTTACTTGGCATATGGTCTAACACGGGCTGAATGATAACAAAAATAACAATAATAAGGGGCAAAGGTAGGCTCCGTATTTTTCACTGCTGATTATCTTGCTTTTCCAGTATTATCATTAATTGATTGTACCTGCTTACGTTTAAAATAAGATTTAAGATATTTTTAATCGTTGTTCGAAACGATAGTTTTTCTTATAGTTTGGAGCATAATATATACACAATACGTCAATTGGGGATTACGTTTTAGTGGAATAAACAATCAGATAAACAATACATATAATACCATATAATACCTAAATATACCAATTTGTTCATACTTAGGACAAATTAATAATATGTATTGATAATTTTCATGTTTTGTTTTAAAACTAGCATGTTACGGTAAGTATCCAATTTATTATACAAATTTGTTATTTATTTAAAATCAACTCATAATATTCTATTAGAAACTTATATAGGTACGATTGAGATATTTTAAAATAAATATGAAAGCTAATAATATTATGATTATATATATCTTAATTTATCTGAATAGTAACATAGAATAATATTTATGTTATATTTTGCAATTGACTTATTTCCAAAACTATTATCAACAGACGATATGGTCGAATACGGCGTTGACTTATGTGAGTAATTTATTGTTAAAAAGAAAAAAATTAGTTAGGTACGTGTATTTGTGTATTCGATATTTATATTTGCTTTTTATTTTTACTTACAGACCTACTTAAAGAAAGAACTACAAGCATTTTAACTGGTAAACAATTTAAACTAATATTAAAACCAATACTAACGATGTGTTTTATGTAAATCCGATGACTGCACAAATTCGCATCATATATTATATCAAACGTTTCTCGTCGCATATGTGGGTACGAATACGCGAATAAATATGAGAACAGTGGGGCGTGTAATAGTTTCGTACATTTATAATTTTCGTTAGGAAAACGCACATACGAACTGCGGTGTGATGAAAATACAAAATGGTTTGTTTTCCATTTTGTCCAGCTGCAATTGTGAACGAATTTATTCGTTCGCAAACGAATTCGGTTGCTGCGTACGTTGGTATTGTCGCGAGAAAATGGAATATGAAAACGCCAAGAGAGACATATAAACGAATACTAAAACAGTGTGGAAGTATGCGAATTATCTCAGAAGAAAAAATAAACTGAAATATTCCAAAAGTTATCAAACACTACAACGAAAACACAACCGATGGCCGGTTCGTGTGGCACAACATTTGCCTTCTAGACTGCATATTTGTGGGTGTTTACATAAATATTATAATATATATGTGTAGTATAATTTATTTTTATTACATTTTTTTAAAAAAAAAAACACTACCACCACACTGTTTTGATGTACGTTTGGATTTGGTCGCCGCATCGAGCGCACCGTAGTGCGGATTTCGTAGTCGCCGCATTACTTACATTGGAAAGCTAAGTCAAAAGTAGACTTATAAAACATAATGTTCAGCTAAATAATTTTTCAATTTTCCAATATTACGTATAGTATGATTGACACATGAATAATTCAATAATATAAGTGTATTTTAAAATTCTCAAGAAACAAACTGAAGTGAAGTTGCTTACCATATCTAGTTTATTTAATCTAGTCTAATTTAGGTAGTGCAGTGGTCCACTTATAATCGAGGATCTGAAAGTGTTTAAAGTTCAAATATACCAACATTTTACAGGCGGGATTCATTTGAATGAATCAACCCAAAATCACATATCATTTGTGCGAAATGTATACGGCACTTCAATATCTAATACATCATCGGACTTGCTTTTATATATATATATACATAAATATAGTCTTTGAAGTCTGAAATATTATATTTTCAATATTTTATCCCACTGTGTCACAAATATAAGATTCTCACCAGTTTAGGTATTTAATTTTAAGTACATCATATTTTTTTTCAAGTAAAATTTCACGCATATCTTAATACACACAATATTATTTTTACAATATTTTTAGTAACACATTTTCATGTATATAATAGTTCAATATAAACAATTGTACAAGACACAAAAAAATATAAATTTGTTTTTTTTTCATTTCTCTCGAAAAATTCTCTCGTCTTTTCTTACGTAAAGTTACATATCTTAACTCATTATATTCTCGAGTACCCATATGGTTACGCACATTTTTCACAAAATATCATAATATACAAATGTATAAAGTCAAAAATTATTTTAACATTTTTCGTTTAAAAACGGATATTAACCATAACGATAATAATAAACAATTTTAATTTAAAGAAATACTCCAGACTTAATAGGTTAATAAAATATTTTATTAGTTTAGTACCTAATAGTGCATCAATCATCCAAATAGGTTAATACTATAATTTATTATCTGATTAGATTATGTGTAGTCAGAACGTAAAAATCACTAACGTTTCGACCTAATATAATTATATATATATTTATATATATATGAATAGGTAGTAAATATTATAAAAGTAGTTGTGGTATACTACATATTTATTTACTGTTTATCTAAATCGTACAACAAACAATGATAATTTCCTCCAAACGATCGGTTAATTTTTCGCTCAAATGTTGTATAATTTCCACAAGTAAATTTCGGGTGATCTCAATTGAATGAAGCTCCACTCAACAGTAATATCAATAAATAATCTTCAAGATTATTTATTATTTATTATTTACTTTTCTTCGACACTGTAAAACGTATGAAGTGCTGCATAGCACGTTATTCCCTAGCATCATCAAATTTGTATTCATACGACGTAATTCATATGATGTAATTCGTAGAAATTACTTCTTTAATTGTGTAATTCTAATGCTGGTATATTATTTGGGCATATTTCCTGTTCACACATTTTTTTAAAAAATACACATGTAAATATATATCATAAATAATCATTTTTTATATAATATGGTTACTCTGCTGCAATATCAATTTTATCATATTTTATATCTCTTATCTTACCATAGCATTATTCTTCGAAGTGTTTAAGAGTTTTGGTGAACTGCCTTGATCTTATCGTATGCATTGTATTATCGATCATCAAAATGACTGCGTTGAATTTATCGTGCTCTAAAATTACTGCGCTTAATTGTAGCGGATCCTACGTTTTCGTCTGATTTCAGTGTTTCTAGAAATTTGTTAGAAATTTGAGTTCTTTCTTTGTAACTAATTGTCTGAATCATTACTTGTTAAATTTATTTGTTTTTAATTGTTATTGTTATAATTATATACTCGTAGGTATATTTTATTTACCTACAAATTATAATTATTATAATTAACTGGGTTCTGATACGATTTATATAATTTTCGAGATTGAAAGATTTTAATAATTATATTAATGTCGTTTAATATAATATTTGATTATAAATCATGTTATGTATATATAATAATTATATCCCCTTTAATTTTTTATTTTTAATTTGCATATATTATTAAATGCAATTCTCCTTTTAAACTATTTATTTTAATTATGTTTACAGCGTTTCAAAAACTACAGAAAAGTAATTGTAAAATATTTATTATACTTTATAGCGAACCGCATTGTATACAGAAATCATAAATCATATATTGTTGTAGAATTTGTATAGCGATAGTCTTAAATAGGTTTAATATTTTCTGGGGGAAGGGGTGGGGGTGATTTAATTTACCGAGCACCACCATGCGACGTGTTTGTCATAAGAAAATGTTCCGAAATCAAATTATTTTTTTAGCACTTATTATCACCATGTCTATTATGAATGCAATAAGTACATTTCTAGTGTTAATTTGTAGGTTATGTGTATAGTTTAGATGTGTATTATTTAAGTTAGGCCGATATAATGTTGCAGAGTCTACAATTGATAATTCGTCTTCTTCTCTTTTGCCTCCATTTCGCTATTTTGGGACGACTACCCTCCTCTTAAACTTCTACTTAATCCGACCACTCCCTTCGCATGCATTAGCTATCCCTTGAATTTCCTCGTAATATTCTCGACCTCATCCAACAATTTATTTTATTTTATCCTTTTCTTCTTCTCTTTCATCCTACGTTTAATTTGTCCTAGCCTTGTTTAGGACCCCTCAAATCATTTGACAAAATGTTTACATCAGCTTTTGATCTGATGAAATCTCATTTGTTGCCTCTTACAACCGGGGACCAGAACCTTTTGATTTTAGCGGTTCTGTATCAGTTTTGATTCTTCAATAAAAATTAGATCGATTCGTTTACGGTTCCGGTTCTGTTAAAAATAGATATTGGTTCTATTTCGGTTTTGGTTCTTTAAAACAAATGTATATTAGTTCTCTTTCTTTTTCGGGTAATTTAAATAAATATCAGTTCTGGTTCTTTCACAAAAAATTATTTTTCAAAATTTAAACATGAATAGCATTCCTTGGAGTAAAATTTCTTAAATTTTATAAAGCCAATCCCAAAAACTAATGACTTACATCATTGATTAAATTTAATCAATGCTTACATAATACATATCATAGATTGGATAACAAGGAATGCCTCATAAATATTAATTAGGTATATACTTATTAAATATACCTGCATATTTATTCAAATTTGCCATCGTGTTCGACGGATTTTTCCAGCGCTGTTTATTTTTTTCCACTTTTTTTTTCAATCAATTTGTCTTTGAGGGGGTCATCGATTTAGAGAAAAATTAAAATTTGTATTTTAATCATCTCAACAAAAAAAAAGTAACTTTATATTTTCACATTAGAACTTTAGTACTTATATTTTTTTAAATTTTTTCCGGTTTTTCATATTTTTTTCAATAGAGGTTCCGATTCCAAATATTTTAAAAGTTTCTGTTCCAGAACTGGTTCCTTTCGTTTTGTTTCTAGTCCTCGCTTACAACAGATAGAAGTATCTAATTTTCAAGTGCGCTGTGCATTTATTGTTAATTAAGGATATAGACGTTGAATAAAAACTAAAAATTCCGTGGAATTCAAATCAAACTGCAGTCAGTGGCGTTATTTCAGTTTTTGAAAGAGGGGGGAGACTGGCTCATAAAAAAACTGAAAAAAGAACGATCACCTTGCTCACTAATTTATTCTTCACATTTTCATTTCAACACAAATACCCTTCTTGTATCCTTTTATACGTATAAATGACTAATATTTTTGTGGGTTGATAATAACTAAATAATAAATATATATGTAGAGGGAATTGACTGACCACTCTTCATTTAGGGGAAAAGAGTAAAGCATCATCACTTCCACATTTAATATCAACACTCTTTTAATGATATTACGTTTAACATAAAATTAATACCAAACAACCATTTTCGATCTTTTTATACTAAATTTTAACTTTATAACTGATTTTTGTATCTATTAAATTTAACTTACAGATGAAGGAAATAGTAAGAAGAATATCTATATATAATTATGCTTTTATTATATTTTCTGGACTTTAAAAAAAATAATATCAAATACATAAATTTGGGAACTAGGAAAACCTAATTCAAACATATTATTTACCAGTTATATATTTCAACTGAATAGAATATTTTTTTAAACCTTCAAATTTTAGGTGGAAAAGGAAAAAGTAAGTAAATTTTTTTAATATTATTACGATTTTATGAATTTTCTTTATTTCGTGCATTAGAAAGATCACTTTTTGATTTTCAAATGAGTTTTCGTAATAATTCGGAATAACCCAAAATTAAATTATAGTTAAAATGGCAAATATTTATGGAGCGCCAAGTCTTTATTGTTTTCGTGGTTTTTAATTTATTTAAACAATAATTTCTACCAGAAATATTGTTCTTATCGAAAAATGAGAAATATCGATTTTATTTCTTTAAATTTTTCGCCACTGACAGAGTAAGTCGCTTTTAAATATCTAAAGTATTATATCTTTTTTGTGTAATAGAAAACACTGTGGGAAAATTGTTTTCCACAAAGTCTTTAAGTAAGTTAAATTTTTTTTTAAATTTTATTATTATTTGGAGTAGGACCGGTAATTGGAACCACGTATTAGAACGATTAAAACACAGTAATTAGATTTAGCGCTTAAATTTACATAATGAAACTGATATGGCTAATTGCACCTAGGCGTATTTATTTTTCTAACGTTTTTGTGAGAAGTAGATGGGTTTGCCAATCTACTATCTCAGTCCAACTACCGGGTAATATGCAAAAACCATGCTTACGCAGAATAAGTAAAACTAGCTTAGTGTTATGAACCTCTGGCTTATATATAGTAATATAGTACAGTAATGTTGACTCGGGATTTGTTAAAGTCGGCTTCCGCCACCACCGCTGGTTGATGGCGGCAGCGGCAGTCGTGTCAGATATACAGCTAATAAATAACGCATGTAAACGTCTCTTTAAATATTGTAATTATTTTACTTATGAGTTTTCTTTAAATAAAATTAAACTTCATTCCACATTCGATAGTATTTTGGCATTCTGAAATAACACAAAACCTGAGGACGAACTTAAAAAAGTTACCGTCCAGTCGGAACCAACCGACGGCGCATAACAAGAGGAGTAAACTGAATAATAATGGTCAGCAAATAAATTAACAATTTATAGAACTACATTTATGAGAGAGGTCATAAAAAGGTAATACTAAAAAGACAAGGTCAGAACTAACTTGACTAGAGGAGTAAACTGAAGAAAAATTGTCAGAAAACAAATTAACAGTTTCTACTCACAAGTAAAATCATATCCATTCAATGAAATAATTTGAAATAGGCTTAGAAAAGCGGTTCTTACAAATGACACTCCAGAAATCTTTGGGTGCCTTGGTCAAAGATTTTTCAGTGCGTTCGACAAAGCATTTAAAGCATTTCTTTCATTTGTATTTATACTTAGTACGAAGTAAAGAAAAATTACGGTAGTTAGCTTGATCGAAAGAAGATTTGTATTTAGCATGAATGACTTTTTTCCTGTACACTAAGTCCTTGAGTTTCAAAGACCCCCAGTTGAAAAAGTGGATTAGTAAAAGGGAAAGACTGATACAAAACGAATATCGCATATTTAGAGATATATTAAGACATATAGACATTATATATGTCTATATGTCTATATGTCCTTATATTAATCTTTATCGCATATATCAGAACTCTATTTTTGTTCTTACTGATCAATGCACAATATAACAAATTTGTGTTCAGCAGAAACAATTTAATTTGTATTGTTAACTTTTGTACAATAATGAATTTACTTACAAACGTAATTGAATACATCAAATATTAAAAATTAGAAATGCTTATATCTCACTTACAAATTAAAATAACGAAAAACACCGATTTAGGGACACAGTTTACGTTGTTAACTTTTATTTCAATATTAAGTAAATTCACTCTAATATTAAATTTAATATACAAGTTTATTTCTGATAAACTCAAGGTGAGTCAGAGGGAAAAATCGAATAGTGCGCAGATACTCTCTTAATAGATTTATTGAAAAATTGTCTAGGTTATTTAGAAAGTCTATTTTTCGTTTTAAAATTTAATAATTCAAATAAATATAAGTGTAATTTAATTGATGGTTATTCTTAAAAAAAGAATAATATTTTAATTTTGAAGATTTTTTAAACTGAAAATTAAAAATCAAATATCTATATAACAAATTATCAACAAAATCATATAAGTTTCAAGAACTAAAATTAAACATTGAAATATATTTCTAGTTCTTATTTTTTATTGAACTATAACATATACAAATTATGTCTGTTTCAACTCCCTTGAATAATCCAACGCTATTGATATATAAATTGTGTATCGATACTTACATAAAAATATTTGTATACCCACCCGCTGTGTGAGTTTTATTTTTCTAACAAAATTATCATGTTTTGCCTACAATCATAGAATTATGTATTACTTTTTCGAATAATGAATGACCCCTATATTTATTACATCAACAAATTTTTTTCTAAATACCGAGTACTCGGCTTTTATCAAATTCCAAACCTCTAAGTCACACTTTTATAAATATAAATAATTTTATACATGTTGTATGAGCATAACATCATAAAAGAAAAAACGAAAAATAAGATTTTTTTTCAAATTAACGCACAACGATTCCGTTATTTTAAATTTTTAAGTTTTCTGATTTCAACCAGACATATCGGTCAAATTGAAAAAAAAAACAGGACATCAATTTTATTGTATTATTAATAAAGTTGGTGAAAAAGAAAGTTGTTTTTTGATTTTCTATGTAGTTTTTTAAATATTGAGAAGTTGAAAAATACGTGAAAATGAAGGAAAAATTTAAGAGATTAGTTATATTATTATTTTTTTTTTTTTTTTTAATCAGTTAAAAATATTCGTAGGGGCTCGTAATATTTTGATATTAAATTTATGATTGCTTTTGAGCCAATTCAATTTTGCTAATTTTTTAAGTAATTTTTTTTTTAGTACATATGCACTTTATAGAAAAAATTGTTATTTTTAAATTGACTTATCAGACATTATTGAACATTACAAGTTGTACACAGTAATCAAAAATAAAAAAATTGAGTGTTCAATATATTCTATCTCTTAATATTGAATTTTTGTTTTATTATTTTTGTAGATACAGTAACTTCATATTTATCTAGGACTACTTCATTAAGTACAAAAAGTAAATAAATTTCATTTATATATATATACCAGGTAATTTATTTAAGTAGGTACACTCATTACCTCAGAAAGTATTAACTTTTCTGGATTTTTTTTTCTAGAACTTTTAAGAAACAAGCTACTTTACAATTTTATATTTGTGTTATTTTTTGTCACCCTTATTTTTGGGGATGAATTCAGGTTGGAAGAGAGTAGTGGAGTATCATTTATGTGGTAGTACAGTTAATAATGCACCACTGTTCTTCTTCAACCTAAACTTAAAAGTGGAGTATCTCGTCAACGGCTTGACAGAAATCAAAAATGTCAACACTCAAATTTATTTTAACTAATGCTCCACTTATTTATAGATATTTTAATATAGATTGCCATTTGAAAGTCAAAAGTAGATAGTGAATTTACCTTCTAAAAATAAGGGCGACAAAAAATAATATGAATATTAAATTGTAAAGTAGCTTGATTTTTAAATGTCCTAGAAAACAAATCCCGAAAAAGTTATTACTTTCTGAGATAATGAGTGTACCTACTTAAATGGATCATCCAGTATATTTATATATAATAGAGATATTAATACATTTTATTTATTGCAACACTACAGTAGGTTTATATCAATTAAATTGAAAGAATTAATGTATTTCATGAATTATATATAACAATATATATTTATATATAAGCATGACAAACAATAATGAGAAAAGTTGTTTATGAAAAACATTCATAAGGACTGAAAACATCATATATAACTTAAATTATGTGGAACATCCCACACTCAACAATGTTTTAATCTTTAAATATATCCCTTTAAATCGTTTTTTTTTTCTTTGCTATAATCTTGTGAGGCTATAGTATATATATAATATATATTAATTCTACCTTGTTTAATGGGATTCTACCATAATGTCAGTTAAAAAAATGACCGAAAGTAAACATTTCTGGAGGTAAAAAAATTAATTTCCTACATAATTATTATTTATATATATAATTAATAAATTAAATACAATTTTAATACGTAATAATAATATTAATAAGTATAATAATCATTTTAATTTGGTCTTAAAATTAAAACGACAATATTAAAATTGGCTAAAAATTTATTATTCCAATCTACTATACAATTTAATTTAATTTTTTTAATTAAAGGATATGTATTTCAAAAAGTTTTTATACATATTTTTGGTGTTTCGATATTTTTTCTTTGACCTTTTAGCTGAGTGGGAATGTGAAAATGATTTTGAAAACCTAAGATTCCATCCTTCAGTTTTGTTGTTAGTTATATAGCTATACCTACAATGTGCAAGCTGGGCATTTTTACCTCAGAACATTTTTATCTTTTGACATTCTTACCTCCAGACATTTTTACCTAGAATCTGTTTAATATACCTAGTTTCTTTAAATGAATCCGATGGTCAGAGGCAGATTGGCCAACGGGAATGTAAAAATCTAGTCCCTCAATTTTCGTCTTAGTCCAATCATTTCTTTTTAGATTTCGCAGAATATAGAAATAATTGTATTGGTCTTACTAAAAGACATGCTTTATTTATTTATATTATTTTTATCAGTCTGTTCACAAATTATCTACCAAAAACCTTGCTCCGTTTTTCAAGTAAATGATCTTATATTACTTACAAACTATATAAAACAAAAACAAAATCAAAAAAATTAAAACCATTATTTCTGTTTTCACCCAGAGAGATGTTTCTCATTAACTCTCGTTGTCCATTGCTGAGATTGTAAATACAGTTGTATATACTATTGTGAAGTTGATATATTTCTCAAAAATATTCTATCAAATCGATATGGGTCAGAAGTTAATAATTTTTGTAGAATCTGTAGCTGGCAATAAAATTAAGTAAATTGTATACATAGAGTGATTCACTATGTGTAGTTAAATACGATATTTACGAATACTTAGATTTTTCACATTTTGGGAGTATCATGTAGTGATACCAACTTTGGTTTTCCAAATGTAAACCTATATTTTAAATACGGTACAAAGACGGAGCATTACTTTAAATCAATTTTGGCATCAAAATTGTTGATTTCCGTAAACTTATAAACGAGATATTTCATTTTTAAATTTAGGTAGGGAGAACGTAGTGCGGTATCATTTAGGTTTATGTCAAAATTTTGAACGGCAAGTTTTTGAACAGCAAAATAATAAATCGAAAAACTGGCGAATCGTAAACGACAAAATCTTGAACATCAAACATTTGAACGACAATCCTTAAATAGTAAACATTTGAATGATAAAATCATAAACAGCAAAATGTTGAAAAAATAATTCCGCAATATGTTGATCAGCAAAATCTTGCACAGTAAACACTTGAAAAATATTTTCGGCAAAATATTGAACGATAAACTATGAAGGTATCGGTTCAAGATTTTGCCGTTTAAATGTTTGCCATTTTAAGGTTTTAATAAGTTTTTCCATTAAAATATTTACTATTCAAAATGTTGCCGACTTTTATATCATTCATGATTTTGTAAAAAATCTAAGTGTTCAAAAATATCAACTATTAATACACTGAAAATTCAAATAATTAGAATTTGAACACACAAACAATTAGTGTATGCAAAATGTAACCAAAATATTGGGTAAGAATTCTTAGTGAATTACTCTGTATATTATTATTGTGGTTTAACCATATATTACATTATCATTGTACTCATTGTAAATTGGATGCAGACTTGTAACTATCATTAAATTAAAATAAATTTTAGTAATCAAGTACTTTTTATTTAGATAAAAAACAAAAATATTTTAGATTCAAAGTAGAAAGAAATCTATTGATTTTATAATGAAGTGTGTTTTTGTATTTTTTTTTTTATTGTCTATATACAACAATTTACCAGTAATAATGCTCAAATCTATCATGTGTACAACCTTTACTGAAAAGAACTTTTATCTAGTTGGAACTCTAGAATGGTCATCTTTGGATTTTCTAATGGATTAAAAAAATAATTAGGAAAACCCCGAATGATAATTGTCTTTAAAACGGCAAACACTTACGTGTGTTCGCAATTTCATTATTTCTAAGCCGAGAAGCACAATTTGAATACCTCTGAAATATAACATAATTTTTCGTGGAATGTGAATAGTCACTCTATCTTAGTATCAATAATTATATTTGCGTATGTATTTTTCAGTGACAGAAAAAGCAAAAAGAACTAGTATGTAAAATAATTATTCATAATTTATCTTTAAATACGCATAATATCCGCTTAAACTTTTATATAGAATACTGTTTACTGTATACTGTTTGATTATTTTGAATTTTATTATCAGCAGTGCCCAATATTTTGTATATAATTTATAAACTTTAATTTATCTAGATAAAAGTGAAAGATAATTTGCTAGATTTGTTCTAGATTTAATAGAAGTATACATTTGTATAAAATATGATTGTTTCTACCTTGTTTGATGGGATTCTAATAATAATTATTATATTTTCGTTTATACATTCCACTAATTTTGTCTATAATATTCTTCAAATGAAAACGCACCGCGTTGCGCATCGTTATCAACGGCAGAACAACATCCTACTGCTACAATCTTAGTAATTGTTCTCTAACTTGTCGCCATCATCGGGTGCTATCAACGCAACTGTGCACACAGAGAATTAAATTAGTTCAATTATTGGAGTGTACGAACGGTCGTTAAATGTTGTGTAATATAGCTTATTACGTATACCTAGTACTGCGACTGACGGTGGCTAAAACTGCCGGGAAGGTGCTCATATGCTCATATGCTCAAGTTTCAACCGATTTTTATCGGCCACCCGGTGCGTTCTCGTTTTAAAAATAATATAGCATCCCTAGTTACATGGTTTTCGTGAGAATAAAATGTACAATCATGAACTTGATTTCTTACAAAAAAATTTTTTCAAACTCATTTTACTTTAATCAACAATCAAATGTCATCTTAAACGATTTTGAAAACGTTTTTTAGAATTGACGACTTACTTTTAATTTTTAAAACGTAAAAGACATTTGATTTTTAATACCTCTTTTATTCTAGCTTATTTATTTCTAACCAATAATAAACTGTTTGTAAAACAAACCTTTTTATCATAAAACCCATGTCTTTTTATTTCAAGTGATCACCTCTCTCCTTTTCATTTTCATTTGTTTATAAATGATATTGTTTTAATTTTAAATTTTCAAATTTTCATGTATTTTGCTCTGTGCCAACAAAGCAAACGTTTTTAAATTAACCAATTGACTTTTATCTTTAATAAATGCAATTCTGTTTTTTTTTCGAAAATATGTAACTACCCAAATTTTAATTTTAAACTTTTTAATAATTTATTAAATCGGACATCTCAGATCAACTTAAACGCTTGCCACATTATTCTATTAATATTAACCGTTAATACCTTGAGTAATAGTATTTTAAATTATTAAATTTGTATTTAACCTTCTACCGGTTGTACGGTTATTTTTTATACTTTGTAGCGTATGGGGTTTTGGCTATTTTTAATACACACATTTTTTTTTTAGATTTTATTTAATTGTTTTATTTAATTTTAGACTCACAATCAATTAAAGGTACTATAAATATATTGAAAATAAATCTATTATTTATAATTTTATTATATATACATGTTGATTCACTAAACATGCTCAATTTTTTTTTTTTTTTGCTAAATTTTGCATACCATACATTTAAAATACTGGTTTTTGTAATTTTCAAGTTTAGTTCAAACCGATAATTATGAATACTTAGAATTTTCACACCGTTTAGATAGTATTATGTAGCGATACCAACTTTAGTTTTTTAAATGTAAAACTACATTACAAATTCCGTAAAAAGATGGAATATTACTTTAAATCTGTGAACCCGAAATCGAGTTATTTCATTATTAAATTTTGGTAGGGAGAGAATAGTGCGTGTCATTTAAGTTTACGTCAAAATTTTGATCGTCAAATTTTTGAACTGCAAAATATTGAATCGAAAAAACCGGTGAAATTTTAAACTGCAAAAGTTTCTACAAGTGTAAAAATATTATTGTGATTATTGTGAATATTAAAATGTTAAATGAACCAATAAATTTTTTAATAAATTAAAGTTGTTTTTATTGATATATAATGTTGTATAAAGTATGGAATGGTTGCTCAAATTTTTACTAAATTCTGTTATTAAAAATCTATTTTTCAGACTTTACTTTTGACCAAAGGAACTATAACTTTCTCCGTAAAGGTATGTGAATTAATATTAAATTTTTTATAATTATATATATATAATATACGCAATTTATTTAATTTGTACTTTTTAGGACTTTTATCATTAATAATGTCAGTAGTGTTTTAAAAATATAAGTTTTGAATTACTTATCTAGATAAAAAAGAGAAATAATTATAGCTTAGGACACTTTTAGATTTATCATAATTTATCAGGATTCAAAATATTTATTTAGATGATTTAATTATTTTTCCACAGTAAAATCTTAAATAACTTAGACAAAACATAATGTATTTCCCACGTTTGGGTAATATTAAGTATGAATAACAAACTCTCTAACACATACCTTTTAAATAAGAACCCACTGCCATCCATAGAAGACATATTTTTTTAATTCAGCAGCAAACTCAATGTTCACACATCTATTAAAAACAAAATCACATTCCTAAAACGTTGTACTTGGCTTTAGCAAATTCAACTAAACACCAACCTTTTAAGGCAAAACATACACAAAACAACCCAAATATTTTCGCTTTACGCTTTCGGTTTGGTGAAATTATCCAAGATAAATTTCTTCACTTCACCAAATTGTATACCGATACATCTAAATCTATATAAGGAAAAGTTTTTGCAGTTATCCAAAACAAAATCATACTTCTTTAAAAGCTCACTCCAGAAACTATAATATTTTCAGTTGTACTCCAAGCATTCTATGAAACAATCATTTTAGCCAACATCAACTCTTCTAACCCCAAACCAATTTTAAGTGACTCACTCAGTGCTCTACTAGTTTTAAAAAATCCCCTACCTTCAAATAAAACTACCTAAAACAACTAAAAAGTATAAAAATCAACCCAAAAATCATTAAATATATATGAATATACCATCACATGTAAGTATAATAACCGGAAACGAAATTTTTGATAAGCCAACTGACTTCGCAACCAGAATAATCCCCTCTCCACCAGTAACTGACTTACTGACAAATGACATCAAAAAGAATATCAAATTAAAAGTACTCACTATGTGGGAAAATTATTTTGACTCCATCCTATTCATTAATAAATTCAAAACTATTAAGAAAAATAAAAAAAGATTACTATTTTCTCGTCACTACAACAGATGACAGGAAGTTGTAGTTGTCATTACGAGAGCTAAAATAGGATACTACTTCACAACTGACTCTTTTCTCGTTAGAAAAAATCGTCCACCCATATGCGATTAATGCCAAGCTGACCTGTGAGTCCATCATATTTTCCAAAATTGTAGTACCAGGATATACGGATCAATGTCTCTAAACACCCAATATGAAAGAAGTTCTCAATAAAAAAAAACACCTCCAAAGTAATGAAATTCTTAACAAAAACTAAACTTATAATCACTATAATACAATAATACTTATAAAACCTTTAAAATATATACATAAATTATTTATTTATACATTTAATCACGAATGTTAACTATTTAATAATTTTGTTTTTACTTTATTATTTTATTACTTTCTAAAACTTTAAAAATCTAATACCCTAGTTACCTAAGTAACAAAGATTGTACTCAGATTAATAATCCATTAAGTTGAAGCATTGTTTATACCTATATCTAAATAGAACAACAACGAACGCCACTATATTAATATAATATAATAAACCCTATTTATTACAAAATACAAAACTAATTTCTTTTTTCTTAACCTGTATTCTTCTTAAGCTATTTATTTTAATTATGTTCATAGAACTGAGACCAAATGAAGGTAATTATATATTATTTGTTAAGCTTTATAGTATTTATTGTATGTGATCACTTAGTTTTCTTGTTTTCCGTTCCCTTTTTATTTCTCTGTTTCCTCGCTACATTTAATTTACTGTATTTATACTAGCTTTACATTCAACCTATATTTTATGTAACTAGTTATTAGTCTTTCCTATCTCGTTTTTATCTCGTTGTTTACTTCTTTACTGTAAATTATCGAAATTCCTCATTTTACTACCAAAAAAATTACTCCGATACGATGTAGACTCTTTTTTGAAAGGAAATTTTTTTGGGGTGGCACTTTAAGATGGTCACTTTTCGATTTTCCCAAGAGTTTTCCCAACAAATGTGAAAAACCGAGAAAATATTAAACAATATTAAATGAATATTACTAAAGAAAATATATAAATCCTATTATTTTATTATAATATGGCTTATACATCGTTAACAAAGCATCACTATCAATTGAACTCCGCTTAGAAAAATTCTTTAGTTAGCAATGGTTTATCGTTTCATATACAGATGTACATAAAATTCCCTTATGTATCCTACCTTCCTAACTTCCTACCTGCAACAGCGGCTGCACCCATGTACGAAGTATGTCCGTTTTTTTTAAACTTTGTTTTCTATAAGAAATATTATTTTAATCTAAACTGTTAAGAGATCATTTTAGTCGAAGAAGGTCCTTTTCTGAATTTTGTCAATAGTTAATTTAATAATTGAGCAATATCGGGCAAAAACGTAAAAAGAATCGGACAATTTACAAAATTAATTATTTTATTATTTTGAATTTAGTGTTTTATTGTAATTCAGTTCAAAATATTTGTAAGACTTGCAATTTTGACAAAAAACTTATACTTACTTTTTCTAGCTGGGTTAAAAATTTCAAAATATTTCAAACCATTTTGAGTTTTTTACGAAATTAATATTTGATAGATTTTTTTGTTTTAGTATTCAATCCGTAAGTTGGTCTACAATGAATGTTCTCTCTATGATTATTTATCTTGTACAATATATTTGAATTATTTATATAAATCAACTCTATTACATCTTTGATTATTTGACTTATATTGGCTTCCCTTTGGCGCTTCTCTTCTATTATATCTTCCAATATAATGATATAATAAATCCTTCATTGTATCTGAGCGTGTAACCTATCAAATGCCATCGTCTTTTATTCTTGATCTTAATTTGTATAGTAAATATCTCTTTTTCTCTATTTAATCTAAAACTTCTTTTTTTGACTTTATTTCTGTCCATTTTACTTTTTACATAAGTCAAATAGCTATTAAAATGTAGTAATGTTATAACAGAGGTGTCATCAAATGGCTGACTGATTTCGTACATACCTAAAGGTATTTTACCTTAAGTTCCCCTATAATAATAATTAATGAGTAACTTTTTTTCAGATTCAAATAAAGGATATTTTGGACACGTGTTCTTTAATATTTGTAAGCAAATTAACATTTAAATATTTATCATTTTTTCATACAAGTGACCTTTGACATTACTATTAAATTAAATCTTTATAAATGTTGGTAAGAATATTTATCATTAGGAATATCAGTACTATATACATTTTAAATTATCTAGATAATGATGAGATTAATTTCCAAAAATTATTTTGGTTTCATCCAAATATACTTAAATCTATAAATATATGCAAATATATCTATTAGTTACAAGGAATTCAAATAACCCTTAAGACAAATATACCAATATCGATATTTGTTCCGACTCTCTCAGTACATTGTTTAATTTGGAAAAAAATGCACGGACATATTCTTCGATCATAAAAATGAACAATTTGACTTACGAATCTAATAAATTCATTTATTTTATATGGACACCAGACCATTGTAACATCCAGGATAACGAGAAAACAAATAAAGCAACCTAAAAACAATTAATCATCTAATAGCGAATTAATTTTTTGTCACTAGTTGACACATATGAAAATATTGATGTACACTGTGCTAATTTATGGAACTCAGAATGGCACCTAATTATAGAAAACAAGTTTCGAGAAGTTAAACACTCGATTGAACTCTGACCGAAACTCTACAATCTTAGCTGAAAAGAAGAAGTCATATTAAACAGACTAGGAATTGGCCATACTACAATCACACATGGATAACTAATAGAAAAAACGGAGCCTCCTTCATGTAACACAAGTATCACTATTGAACACATACTGTTCAATTTTGACTGATGCCAGGGAAGAATGACAAATTCCAGATAACCTGTATAAAGAAATTATACCATATGCTGATACCAAAATAAAATTGAAATGTACAATAAAATATAATTTATTCTCATGTAAACAACTCTTCTTTTTCCAATAAACTAATCCAAAATTGTAAGCTAATAATTTTTAGTTTATGCTGAAACAACAAATAATAAAAAAAAAAGTTTAATCGCCTTTTTACTTATTGAAAGTTTGAATATTCGGCTAATTCCGGGCTATTTTTATAATTTCACAACAGCAAACAACTAATTTAACAAAAATAAACAATATTTAATATATGTATTTATAATTATATTCAATAATATTTCTAACTTAATATGATAAATAATGTTAAATTAAATTCGCAGATATGAATTGTAAAAATCAAGAGTTCTGCCGGCCACGGCGCCCGCTGAATTCGTTGCGCCCTTAGTCCTAAATCTGGCCCTGATTATTTATATTATGTATAAATAAAACATTGATAATTGAAATCTACTTAATAATTTACTAATTGTTGTATGTCAACTCTATATAAATATAATAATATAATTATAATATTATAGCACTTACTTACATCGATAGAGCAAGTAAGTACAGTATAACAAGTCTGTTTAATAACTCTTATATTTTGACGGATAGGTTAGTATTTTTATTTATAACACAAAGAAAATAGAAAGAAAAATGTCAAGTTTTTATTTTTATTTTTAAACCGAAAAACTCTATAAGATTTTAAATATAATAATTTTCTGCGATCTTATTATGCATTCTACATTTCTATCGAGTATTTCTATACAATTGATTAATCGTAATTTATTTAAATAAAAAACTGTCGAATTGAGTATTTATTTAGGTATTTATGAATGTTAATATTAAGTAGTTTTAATTATAGTAAATAAATATAAATACAAGATTATATTTTATAGGTGACGCATATAATTATGTTCAACGCCTGATGGATTTTTCGAATTTAAATGGTATTTTTACGTGAATTAATAATAATAATAGTAATAATAATATTATTATTATTATTAGACAACAGTTATTTTTCTCGCTTAAACACGACAATGATAATATGACAGACAGTTCGGATATCCGAATGAAGAACTATTGTAAGTTCGGAATTCCTATCTGTTAACATCATTTCGTCTTTTATGATAAGTAAGAGTTACTAAGGTCCTATTCTTACCTCGAATCCCCTAAGAGCAGTTAGATAATATATTAAAAGTTGTACTGGACTTAAATTGCGAAAAAAATAATAGAACTATATTAGTTAAAATATAAATATACTTACCTAAGTTGCCGGCAACTTATATAACACCGTTAAAACCTTGTCTTAACAACGAAACAAGAAAACAATCTTTATAAATATAAGTTATCAATACTTTTAGATTTTGAAGCATAGCAACTAGCAAGGAATCTATTGGTTTTACTTTGATGTGTGATTTTTCTTATTTTTTTTCTGTCTATAAAGAACTTTTTGAAAATAAATCTTGCTCTGATGTTATACATTGGAGTACAGTACCTTTTCTGAAAGGAAATTTTTCAAGGGGTTTTCGAAATAATTGGAAAAGACCCGAATGAAAAATCATTGAGAAAAACATGAATGAAAAATAATAGGTAAAATGGCAAATATTTACGGTGCCCCGCGGCGTTACCGATATCATTGTTTTTAACTTTTGCAATGTATGTTTTCTACCAGAAATATTATTTCAATGGAAAAATGACAATGTATCGATTTTTAATTCTTTTAATATATAACAATTGAAACTTAGTTGTTTAATAATATCTAAAGTATTCTTTATTATAATTGGGAACAACCAAAAAAGACAAAAAATACGATTTTTTTCAAATTACGGCACTACGATTTCATAATTTTAAATGTATAATCTTTTCGTTTTCTACTAGAAATATCGCTCCAATAGAAACACAACAAATATCTTTTCTGTTAAATTTCTAATCTAGTTAGGGATGAATAAAGTCGGTTTTTGATTTTCATTGTAGTTTTTTTAATAATTAAGCAAAACCGAAAAATAAGAAGAAATTAAGGGCAAATGTACGAAAATGTAATATTCTTTATTATTTTAAATTTTGTTTTAGATTCCGAGCGTAGCAAGATGTTTATTTTTTTTCTTTCGTTCTTTCTTTCTTTATTCTAGTCGGTGGACACGGTTTTTCCTAGTAAACTTGCTCCGGTTTTTACATATAACAACTTTTATGAAAGCTAAAGTTGTCTATATTGTAATTCATTTTTTGATTTTTAACGCCATTTTTTAATTAAAAGCACTTCGGTGGAAAAACTTATAATTTCACGATAACATTATTTTATAAAAACGAAGCCGACGTTTTCTACCAGAAATAATGATTTAATCGAAAAATCACAAGATACCTTTTTTGTTGCTTTTTTGATTTACCTTTTTATGGTGTCATTGTCAAAAGGTGAGACACATTTGATCTTTTATGGAATTTTAATTTTTAGGAGTTTTGCTATAATTTGGTTATAAAAACACGTAGAGACTCGAAACTTGGTAATAATACTTATATTAGACTTACTTAGACGTAGTAAAATTTCCAAAATCATCGAACGACTTTTTTAATAAGCGTTTTGAAATTAAATTTAAACGAAAATCTCAAAAAAAATTACGGTACTTCAAATTATGTGTTCAGTCGCATCTGTCCAGCTGTTCACGCGATAACCTAAACACAGGCCACCGACGTAGCTACGACCGTTTTTACTACCTACGTTCGGCGCGCGTTGTTCAGTACCGTACACCGTCTACCGTCAACCGTCAACCATATATAGACCACCGTCTACCGTTAACCGTTCCGGGATTGCTTGCTGTCGCTACTACGGTTTTTATAACGTTTTTTTTTTTTTTTTTTGTTACTTAATTTATTTATATTCTTAAGTCATTTTATCCACTAGCTGGCCAGCACCTTTTGTGCACCCTATATTTGTTACTTGTATATATTTTGTTTACATTTTTAATAGTACGCCGTTTTTTCCGGCATTACAGAATAATAGATCGTGTTCGCTTAATTTCCACCGTAGGTACCTACCTAATAACTAACCGTAATAATACATTATAGTTTATACAGTCCACTTCATCGAATTATACATCATTATGTATTACCGAATTGCACTCGGAATAGTCTTTCGGTAAGCAATGGTTTGTCGTTGCTTACAGATATAAATGAAATAACCTTATGTATCTTACCTTCCCAACTTCTCACCTACAACAGTAGCCGCTTCCATGCCCGATATCAGTTCTTTTTTTAATTTAATTCAGTTAAACATTATCGTACACTTTATTTTTTAATAGAAAACTTATATTTGTTTTTTTTTAGATGTGATAGAATTTTTAAAATATTTGAGTCATTTCTAAACTGAAATTTAGAAATAGAATAAAAATTTTAAATCTATAAATTATTTACGGAATTTTTATTTTGGTAGATAGGTACTTACTATGTGGATAAAATTGTTTGACTAAACAGAAATGCATGCAAATTTGACAAGGATTTCTTTTTTTTAAGAATTTTAAAATTAAATTTTGACGAAAACCATAAATATTATAGCTTTTCAAAACATATTCAACCTAACTCTATTTAGAGTCGTCTTTCGTTAGCAATGATTAGTATCATAAAAATAGATAGTTTATATATTTATACTTAAAAATATTTTATTTTTGAGGAAATAACCTTCTTTTGGTGTCTCTTAGATAACTCTAATAGACTTTAAAGAAAATTTAAAATCGAGAATAAAAAAAACGCACATACTTCACACGTGGGTGGGCCAATATTTTAGGTGAGAAGTTTTGAATATAGGATGGAAATTTAATAAATATCTGTACGCATTAATTAATCATTACTAATGAAAAATTATTCTGACCGGAATTCGGTTTATAGTGTTGCTTTTTCAACAATACATATATCATAATATTATGGTAAAATAATTACTTACATATTAAATATTTATTTTAATAATATTTGTTTAATATTGTACCTATTTTCCTGTTTTTCTTACGGTTTTTTACTGGTTTTTTCATTTATTAGCAAAACTCTTATCATAATTAAAATCTAAGCTTCTTAATGTATTACTACATTAAGTACATTTTCCCGTTTTTCCCATTCATTGGATATATAGTGTATCCAAACAGTGAATTAATTTATAACTGAACATATTTCATTTAAGGTACCCAAATGTGCTGTGTCTAAATAATATTTCATATAATAAGTCTTAAATTTTCCTGGTAAATCAGCCTGGACTAAATGACAGTCTGATTCAGACAACACCTTATCCATACATAGTTGGACACTTGTCTCAGTTTAGATTTTATTTTGGTTATTGTAAATTGTTTGAAACATCTTCTCAAAGTATTGCTCTTATTAAAACACCAAACAAAAAGATCTAACATTTCTTGTCCCATTGTTAAAGGTTAAAAGTTGAGAGTTTTGTATACATATAACTATTTAATTTATATCTGTACGCAATGATATAGATCATTACTAAAGAAATACGATTCTGAGCATTGTTATGTTATACATATCTTTAAATACCGTAATTAAATTAAATTTAAGCATAAATAATTTTGTACATATTAAACCAATTAAAAACTTAAACAAACTCGAAAGTATCAAATACCTATAAAAGTTTTAGTTTAGGTACAAAAATGTCTAGTTTTTCCATCATTAAGAAAACAAAAAGGAAAATAAGAAATGACTTCATCAATGTATTATTTAAATCTAAAATTCTACAAAAAAGTTCAATTGTCAATTGATATTGATTAATCAATAAAAACGGAAAAAATAGTTTAGTTTAAAATACTATTAGTACATTTAAATTTATTAATTGAAAATTATAATCATGTTTAACTGCAATAATGGTTCTAATATAAATAATTCACAAAATGTATTTTCATACAATCCCAAAATACTCGATAATTTCAAATAGTGATAAATAACTAAAATACCAAAAGATATTAAATATTGTACTACGTCTGTAAAGTGGTAATAAAATTATTTGATAACAATTTAAAGTCTCTTCAATCATTTTTTA
Source organism: Cinara cedri (assembly GCA_902439185.1). NCBI lineage: Eukaryota > Metazoa > Arthropoda > Insecta > Hemiptera > Aphididae > Cinara > Cinara cedri. Next base: position 6,615 of record CABPRJ010000561.1, on the reverse strand, counting down.
TTGTATTTTCATTGTAAGAAAAAAACAAATTTGAAATTCAAAAAAATCTAGTTTTTCTGACGTTTCCCCATAAATTAAAAAAATTAAGCAAAATCAATAATAAATTATATTCTTAATATATTAATGAGATTTTCTATCAGAAACCCATGATGCTGATGATTGAAACAATATTTCTGGTCAAAAGAAAAAATAAATAGTCATATTTTGCACGATGGATTGGCCGCTGCTTTGTTTGAGAAGTTAGGAAGGTAGAGGGGAAATTGAATGTATGTACATAAGTTGTACACAATGAATTAAAATTATTAATGAAAAATAATTCTGATCGGAGTTCGGATGTACATTTTTCAAAGGGCCGTAATATTTAAGATTTACAAATAATAAAATTAGTTAATTTTTTTCGTTTTTCTTATGTTTTGTCCGGTTTTAAATTTATTATGAGAACCCCTGGGAAAATAAAAAAATGACGTCCCTAAAGTACCGCGTCAGTTCAATTTCCTTTCAGAAAAAATACTATACTTGAAAATTGGAGTCAAATTACTGGTAGAAAAGTTAATCACAGAAAAAATTATAAAAAAAACATCATTGTAAAACCAAAAAATTCCTCGAACCGCTCAGAATCTAAAATAACACTTAATAGTTACATTCCTCAATTCATTCAAAATCTTCGAAATTTACGGACAAGGATTATTAGAATAAACTATTCACAGTATTAGCTTAACTTTAACTCTAGGTAGATATTTAATTTATAATCTTATTTTATATATATTATAATCGATATTAATACTAGTATAATATATTATTACATTAATGCATACAATTATGACCTAATTAAATATTCCTATTAATCTATATTCTTACTTGTAGCACTTGATAGCACGGTGCTTACACCAGATGCATTTTGCGAGAAAAAGCCAGCGTACGTCAGTAATTTCAATTATGAGGAGGCAAAACAGAAATTGGTAGAAGAATATGATAATCATACTCGGAATATGTCCAAGGACAGGCTAAGGCGGTTTGAAGCTGGTAGACTTAACGAATCAAAAGATTCGGAACACAAAAATGATACATAAAATTTATATACTGCATATAATATTGTATTTTAAATATTAATATGCATATTTTTTTGTTATTAGATTATAATATTATTATCTATACCTATCTATAATAGGTACGAAAAAGTTTATTTAAGAGTATGAATATATTTCACAATATTATTTTGTTAAAAAACAAAAAAGTTTAAATTGGATATTATATGTACATTCTAATCTAATTTATATGTTTAAGTTTAATAAAAATATTTATAAATTGTATTAATTATATTAATATCAAAGTAAAATTTTCGTTTTCTCTCTCAATACCTATGTTGAATTACAACTATCGCTACTATAATAATAGTGTGTACGAGATGCATCAATAGATTATATATGTAGATTATAGATACAAAACAGTGAACATACTCCCAACAGTAAGAACCAGTAAAATACATTTTAAATTATTCTTAATGATTAATTTAAAAATTCGATTTTATTTCTCTTCAAAATTACATCTCTATTTACACGACATTCAGTTGGATTACTACAACAAAGGTAATGGGTCTAATGTTACGATATAAAATGCCTGGAGAGGGTTTTTGCGCCCAATAAATAAACATCTAACCATCATTTCTCGGACTTTTGGAAAATTAAAACCAATTATCGTTTTTTATGTCGATTTGTATTCTCGGTTATCGATTACTTGTTATAACTGGTTTAAACGATGCGTTGTATTTGTCATTAGTACTTGTAACTCGCACTGGTATGTCTCTCGTAATAGGACTATGTCTTTACACGTTGCGAGTGTAGCCGCGTGTAGAGTATAGTCGTGGGGAGGACATTTACTTACCGATAGTAAATAGAATTTGGTTCTATTTACTTGCATTTACAATGACACCGTTTTATTAATAGGTGCAAGTAACTAGTAGGTACTAATGGCAAGTACTATCTAGGCATCCTGTAAATTAGACATTACCGTGACGTTTTTTTAACTAACATTAAACATTATAAAAGCGTAAATATATATAAATATAAATTTACCAATAGCCGTTAACGAATAATGATAAGGCAAACTAACTAATTGATACTTTAATAGTTTAATAATGAATAATTTTAAGTGTTTCAGGATTTTAGGATTATGAGGGCCAACTTTAAATATTTGAATATTTTCCAGCAACACTCCAAAAATTTCCGAGAAGTGATAATTCAGTTATAGATATAATTTATAATTTATCATTTTTTTGTGTCATTGATAAAAAAGAAATCTATATTTTATAAGTAATATCAAAAAAAACAAATTACAATTATTCATGCAAATAGCAAAAAAAAAAGGTAATTTTAAAGAGGAAGTTAGGGGGAGGAGCCGGTGAGTTTGGTAGCAGTATCTCTGGGTTTATGAGAGAGCTATTGAAAAAAAATTTATTTCAAAGAGATTAGCGGTAGCGTACAGTGGATCAAAATTCAATTGTAAGTGTCTAAAACTATATATTACTATTTATGTATAAATTAAAATTTTATGAAGAATATAGACAAAATTTGAGTATTGTTCGATAGCGAATTTTTACGGTTTTTTCAATTATAAATTGAAAAAAATTGATATTTCTAAGCCGATTTTCGAACTTCCGACCATGGCAAAGGAAAGAGCATACTTTTTTCTATATAATGGTATATTCTTTAAATAACTTTTCTAAATAGTTAAAATTTT
>CABPRJ010000560.1:0-51218 GCA_902439185.1 Cinara cedri | reverse complement strand
ATATTACCTATGTTATCAAATTTACTTATTGTACAAATTGTATAGATGGTAAATATGCTTCAAAAATAAAAAAAAAAAAAAAAAAAAAAAAAATGTGGAGAAATTAGATACATTTAAAAATTTGAGGATTAGTCGAAGAAATTAATAATAAAAAATTTTTAAAAAAAACTGTCTTCAAGAAGGTTCTACTGTGGTGTTTTAAAATCATCATAGTAGTACAACAATTTTAATTATAGATATTCTAAAAGATAGTAATTTCTCAGGCCTATAACAAATATGTCGCGATAAACACGATTATAAATTAACCAATGTTTGTGCATTTCACAGTATTTCCAATATTTTATGCATATATTGAAAGTGAAAATTATTCATTATGTGTATATGTGACTGGAAAAATCCATTGAACTTTATGATTTAGTTTCTAGTGCGCTAACAGATGGAATTAAAACTCATTAAATCAACAATGTGGTTAACTATAATGATTAACCAAAATATTACCTAATTTTAACTTTTAACTACAAAACTTCTACTGTACCAATTATTTGATATAGTCTCAAAAGTACAAAATAGTTATATTAACAACTTAAAATATATGAATTTATAATTTATATTCATATTAATATGTCAACGATGTATAGGTCATGTTTGATATTGAACTAAGTAGTAGGTGGTAATTAAAGATAAATTTATTTAATTGAAATCATACAGTTAATATTGCCTGTGGGGCTATGCTGTTATCGTGAAAATTGTGTGTTATTTTGTAAATTCAGTATTATAATTTAATATTACTGAAACACAACAGAAATTGACAAAAAAAAAACACAATATAATGAAACAATATCAAATAAAATGAAAATAAGTTATTCAAAATTCAATTTCTCTGGTCAACCATGTTGACATGTATTATTTATATGAATAAATGTACGGTTAAAGATCATATTCATAACAGCAAAACAAATTAATTTTGTTGGGATGTGTGTGTGGAGCTTAAACCACAACAAGAAGTAAATGAATATATACCCGGATTAGATTTATGAAATTTTAAGTACCTAAGTATAATATTTTGTCATTTTATATGGTAATATCATAATAATAATAATAATTACACTCCTAAAGACCAAGACATCATCAATTGTATATAATGCTAAGAGTATAATTGTTCCATTAAACCCCAAAAATGTCTAAACAAAATCAACATAGCTATGCACTAAAAAATAAAAAAAAATGGCATTAAAATCAGAAATACAAAATAAATAGTAATATTCTCATTCAAAAATACATGTATGAAGTTTGTATACAAATTTATTAAAAACGTTTTGGAAACGATTTTTATCTTAATTTTACTGTCATTGTTTTACTAAGTATTATAATTATGTCTTAATCGTTAATATTTATATAGTTATGTATACTCGTATGTATAAAACCTTTACTAAAAATAAATAGTAATATTCTCATTCAAAAATACATGTATGAAGTTTGTATAAAAATTTATTAAAAACGTTTGGGAAACGATTTTTATCTTAATTTTACTGTCGTTGTTTTACTAAGTATTATAATTATGTCTTAATCGTTAATATTTATATAGTTATGTATACTCGTATGTATAAAACCTTTACTAACCTAACCTTATTTACGATCAACTAAAATTAAAAAAACCTTATTAGTATTACCCTTGTTTGTTATTTGGTTTTAATGATAGTGATTACTTTATTTTCTAATCTAATTGTGTTTATTATACCTACTTTCATGCTTTAACAAAATTGGAAAGACAGACACAATCAGTTTGTGAAAAATGATAGCTGACCACTCATTCATTAATGGGAGTACTGATTTAAAAAGAAGATTCTCTTCTTTTAACTGAATGCTTTCCGAAGATGAGGAGCCTCAATGTATTAAAAGAAATTAAAATGTTGTATTGGCAATAAAAATACAAAAACGCATTATAACCATAAACCATAATTAATTATGATACTCAAGGAATTGAATACAAGGACAAAACCTCCTCCTGTCATTGTCACATACAGACTTTAACAAGATAATTATAATAAAAAAAGAGGGACAAAAATACGGAACGCAAAATATAAAGAAGAAAAAAAAAGAGTTTTTAAATAAAACATTCCCAATATGGTCAAGAAGTTAACAAAAATAAATGAAACACAATATTAATAAATTGAAAAAAAAAAAAAAAAAGAGTTGTAAAAAAAATCTGCTTATACGTTATTCAATGAGGTAAATAAACGGTTGACAATAGTGTTAGGTATAAAAATCATGAAGGTACTGAATTAGTCGATAAAATATAAAACAAACACATGAAAACAAGAAGAAATTAATTGAAAAGGCTCTGGTTTTAGATAGCTCTGTTAGGATAGTTTTGCAATTGAAACAAAATATACAAGCTCGATATTAAAAATGCTTACATGGTACGCCTTGTGGAGGACGTTATCAAGCTTGAAATAATAATTCATAGTGATAACAATAATTTAAATAAAACGGAGGCTACATATGCAACATTGTCAATGGAACCTATCAATGACTATTATAATTCATAAAATCAAATTTAAAAAAAGGAAGTTTTAAGAAAGTCTGAAACAGGTATAATTAATTCAAGTCGTTCAACAATCTTGTTCGCAAATACCTGTGTCCATAAAATTTGAAATGTTAAAAAACTATGCACTTACAAATAAACAAAAGGCTACTAAAAATGTGTTGCTTATGTTCAATCAAATGGTAACATTACTTGTAACATATATCTATAAGTTATTAATGATTATGTTTTATTGTATTAATAATGAGATTGCCGTATATGCTGAAATATGTTTTTGTACATACGTTTTAACACTAGTCGGCCACGAGGTCTTCATACATGATCTGGTCGACCGACGTCGGCGGTTGCCGACGTAAAATCACTTCGCCCATTGTACTGGAACTACTATATACTGCACCTAAATAATAAAATAAACAATATGAAGTTTTTAACTCAAACATGTAGTCAAAGCAAACAAAAACACGCACGTTCACTATTCTAAATCGATGTCAAAGCTATAAACGCGGATCACGTTTGAAAAGACAATAGAAATTAAATACCGGTTAAAGAAACAACGATTCAGTTATCAGAAAGAAAAATGTTTTATAGACACAGAATACCTTGCTGCGCACGAACGAATGAAATGTAAAATATGGCCGACACGACGACGCTAGGAAACCCCTCAACGATCATATTTATTACGACTACCACTACAACAGTCATAACGTACATGACGTGGCCGACCAGTATGGCCAACTGTAGGGATATTTCGATATTTAGATTCGAATAGATAACGTCACGGACCGCCAATAAATTTGTGTATAGCACGAATTAAGATACATAGAATATACAATGACATTCAGATAAAAACTAATCGGCGGCAAAAATTTTATCCAACCCCGTTATAATTACTTATAATATTTATGTTTTTGTTGTTAACAATAACAATTTTATAAAGTAATACTTAATAACTAAAGGAAAGAAACCAATTATTATTATGTCTCCTAAATTTCGTGTCCCCAACTGCAATTCATTTGCAAAATCAAGATTTAGTAGCACTAAGTTTTATTTTTTTTTTTTTTTTTTTTTTTTTTTTTTTGTGACTATTATTAAAACTATATAAATCTTTAATAGGTACAATCTATGTTCGAAATTTTATACATTTTCATAGTATTTGTTCCAATAAATTTTCAAAGTACCCAACCGTGCTGTCACACCAACGCATAGTGTTCCACTTATTTGACGTTTAAACATCACATTAAAAAAAACAAAACAAATTTAGTTGTCAGTACACCTATTGAACATACATACGGACAATTTCCCTTTTGTGAATTAACATGAAATAATAATATGAATTTAACAAATAAGTCTAAGAACAGGTTCAACTAGGAGATTTCACACATCTGGGCCTAAATAATATGAAGGTTAACAANACAAAATATTAATATATAAGACGATTATTACTCCCCTCTGGTCATATGGTATCCAAATCTGGGGCCAAGCCAAATAATCCAATATAAGACCCATACAAGCTTTCCAGTCTATATGTCTTAGACAAATAACTGGAGCCCCATGGTACATGACCAACGATGCATTACATAAAGATCTCCAAATCCCAACAGTCAACGAAATAGCAACTCGTCATTACAAAAAGTTTCACTCCAAACTGCACTCGAACCAAAACCCTCTATTTCCCGCATGTCCTCTATAACCATCCCCAACAATCCTCCGAGAAGGTTAAAAAGAAAATGGCCAACAAACGCTCTTGCCTAATGGTCTCCATATTATATGAACCCATCAAATTAAATAGGAGGTACTGTTGATGGATGGTTTCCCCCCCTCAAGACATTCAAGTCATTTTAATATTACCTATGTTATCAAATTCACTTATTGTACTAATTGTATAGATGGTAAATATGCTTAAATAATAAAAAAAAAAATAAAAAAAANCACTATAAAAATCATCGATTTTCTGGATGTATTGATGATATTTTAGGAAACTGAGAAAAAATTAATAATTATCAGTAATAAAGTGACATAGAATATCCCATATCATTTAATTATTTTTCCCCATACTTATAGCGTACCTTATATATATATATCCTATATGCATTTTATATAAATAAAATTAAAAATCAGTATACGAAAATAATATATGTATTTTAAATGACAATCTTTACCTCGTGACAGGGGAATCTTAGGAAGCTCGAATATGGCTCAATATACATTTTTATTTTTTGAAATACAGTTAGAGGACGTCAAAGCAAAAATTCTATCATCACCCAAATAAGAACCTTCCTAAAACATAGGTTTATGTTGGCATTAATATTATGCTTTGGAAATAAATTTATAAAATATCGTAAGATATTGTAAATGGATCATGGTATAATATCTAGTATGACAATGATAATATACCTGAAGCAAAACAATTTTTGAGAAATTTACTTGCAATACGATGTTTGGTAGGAAAATCTCTATGCGAAATGCAAGCTTTGATAATAATTAAAGTACCAATTTATTTTATTTTCAAAATATGTACGAAATATATAAGTACAATATTTCGTTTTTTTTTCCTGTGAATAATTTTTCTATACTCCATCTCACGAGAGAAGGTACACGTTTTTTCGTCCGTCGCTGGGCATCTCCCACCACCTTTGCCCGTTCGATTACGATATTACGCAATCAGGAGTAAGAGAAATTTTGCCTCCGTTCTCTCGCCGATGCGCGGAGCGTGTATCTTCTCTCGTGAAACGGAGTATACCAACAATTTTGCTCCGATTTACAACGATAGCATTTTTTCTGGAAGGAAATCTGACTAGGAAGGGGTCATTTTTCGATTTTCCAAAGAATTTTCTCAGCAAATGTAAAGAACCGAGAAAACATGGGACAACCAGGAAAACCATAGGAAAAACGCGAAAAACATGCCTATTTAATTATTTTACCATAATATGACATACATATTGTTAACAAAGCATCACAATCAACTGAACTCCGCTTAGAATTATTTTTTCGTTAACAATGGTTTATCATTGTTTACAGATATATATTAAATTTACGTCTATACCATCCTATCTTCCCAAATTCCCACCTAGTAGCTACACTCCTATCACCAGGACAAGTTTTTAATGTATTTCTAAAATATGTATCATAATCGTAGGCATGCGCAGACTTTAAGTTCGGGTCATGCCCTAGAAAAATTAATTTATTAGGTGAATCCTTCTCACCCCCAATCAACTTTTATTACCTTTCAATACTAGATAATAAAAAATAATAATTAATTCTATACACTGTCTTTAAATTAGTTTTCATAATTATATAATAAGGTATCTAATTAAATAATATCATACACTTCAAATTTGTGAAAACAGGGAAGAGGTCATTGGAGAATTTCTACCACCTTTACCTTCAAAAATAATGCATATAGGTACATAATCAATATAATGGGGTTTAAATTCCTCTCCAATAATATTTGGACTGTTTGTACCTAAGATTTTTGTGTAAGGTTTCATTGAAAGATCCCCTCAGGGCAATACCTGAGAATTTTTATAGTTCTGTAATTGAATACTTGTGTGCCCAATGGACAGGTAACGGATGAGCCTTTTTTTGTTTTATATTCATTGTTAAACTTTTCTAGCACTGGGTGCCGATTTTGCTATACATGGCACTACCTCCCCTGCCAAGATAACCTAAACATGCTTATAGATTGGTTTTAAAATTATGTTTATTTACTTTTTTTTTTACACTGTGACAAACATTTCTTTCAGAAATCCTGCTCCGATAGTCCAATATGTACCTATGGCACCATTTCTAAAGAATTTTGTTTAGATGGTACTTTAAGCAAGACATTTTTTGATTTTTCATGCGGTTTTCATAATATCCCGGAAAACCCGGAATAAAACGTAAGAAAAACAGAAATTTATGAAAATAATGTTTATTTTTATTTTCAATTTTATCATTTATTGTAAGTAATATAGTTAAAAAAATTCGTAGATACTTAAAATTTGGACAGAAAACTTATACTTGCCTTTAATAGACATGATAATATTAACTTTATCCATTTTTTAGCTATTTATTGACATTTTAATTTTGTGAGTTTTGTACGTAATTTATATTCTGAAGGATTAAATAAAAAATTATGTGGATCAAATCTAATTTTTCAATTTTTTCTTTTTGAACATATGTATATTTCTGATTTAATAACAAATCTCTAAGTTTAATGAATTTATATATTATTGCACGTAGCTCACAAACTAAATTGTTAATATGTAGATCCTATCTTAAGTTATTATCCAAAATTATACCTAGATAACGGATTTTGGATAAATTTTTTATTTGTATACAAATTTAAGGATTACATTTCGTAGAGATTTTACAATTATGAGTTATTAATGGAGATCCGTAGGTATTACATTTATTTATTGAAAAATACATATACATAGTTTTATCATAATTTATAGTGAAGCGTATTTTATTTAAACATTTATACATTAGGTTTAAACCTTCCGTAGCTTTATGGTATACATTATCCCAACAATTTCCTGTGAATAATAGGCAGGTATCATCAGCACACGTTACTATTTTGCCATCGATTTTTAATTTACAAGCCACATTTATGTACAATATAAATAGAACTGGCCCTAGCACACTACCATGAGGGACACCATATTTTATAAAGTTTTCATCACTTGTAATATCATTTAATTTTACTATTGGTTTTCTACAAGATAAATAGCTCTTAAACCAAAGTAGATTGCGATTATTTATTCCGAAAATAAGAAGAATTTTAAAAAGAATATCACGATGTATGGATCCAAAAGCCATTGCTAGATCTAAGAAAACAGGTAAAACTTTATTACCGTTTATTTTCCGTACCTAAACTCAGTTTGAAACCATATTGGTTTTTTGATAATAGTATAATAATAATAATAGTTCGTTTCTTTCTAGATACGAAATGATTCTTGACATAATGATTTTTTGAAAAATGTGTTAATATAAATATGGGTCTATAATTACCCATATGTTTACAGTCAACCCTCTTATATAATGGTTTGATGAATGCTAATTTAAAATTATAATAAAATACTAGTAGGAAAATACTAGTTTTAATTTTTAGATTAAATATATGAACAAGAAGATTAACAATTTGATCAAAGATACTGTTTAATATTTTTACCGTTTCGTATCCTGCAGTGGTTTCGTCTCTACAGTTGTTTGTAATTGGTTTTACCTCTGATACATCAACTTTTTTAGAAAAAAATTATCGAATGATTGCGCATCAAGATTGTTTATCACATTTAAATTACAGTTTGAATTTATCATCCAAATTTTTACCGACGTTTATCAAAAAAATATTCAATAAATTTGACACCCCAACTGGATCATTTACTATATTTACTATATAATTATTCATTTTAAAACGTCAATTTTATCTTTATTTTTATAAATGGTACCTGTTACTTCATTTATTAATTGCCAAATTAATTTAGGACTATTTGACACTGTTTTAAATTTTATTCATAAAAATTGATTTTTGTAAGCCTTATTGATTTTGTAAAATTATTTTTATATTTTTTATAATATGTCACAAGTTCAATATTATTTGAGTGTTTCTTACATTTTAGATATATATATAATATAAATTGCTTACACCATGAAGAACATAACAAACCTTTTGATATCTATTCCTTTAACCGTTTATTTTTGGAATTAACAGATCTAGAAGTAGAAGAAACATTAAGGGCATTTATAAATATATTTTAAAATATAGAAATACATTCATTAATCGAGCTACATTCATATAAATTGTCCCATTTTTCTTTACTTAATAATGTTTTCATTTTATCATGATTTATGATATTAACTATGTGTTCAGGATTCATTAATTTAACAGAAATTAGAATTGATACTATAATAAAACAGTGATCAGTGATATCTATTAATAAAACACCTGCATTTATTTTATTGAACGTATTAATATTATTACTTTTAATAAACACATCTAAGCATGAGTGCTATTGAGCCTTTGGTAATCTCGTAAAAGCACGAATAAAAAAAAATTACTGTTAACCAATAAGAAATCAAGATAATCGTTATCATTTATATGAGAAACAATTATGTTAGTATTCATGTCCTCAATTAATGTGATTAAATTTATATCAAAATTTAAACCATTACAGGCTTCTTTTAATGAGGAATTAAGACTATTATTATCAATGTATTATGTATTATAAGTCACCATACGGTGACTTATATATACATAATAAAATTATTGGTATACTATTGATTTTTAAAGAGATCTTTAATATATTATTTTCTAGATAATTATAATCATTACTCCATCATTCTGGTTTTTCTTATCTAAGGAAAAAAATAGGTTATAATTAGTTATCTTGTAGTTACACGAGGACGTGACATGCCAACTGTCAATCAACACTATGATATCAATTGTATTACTATTAACATAATTTTCTAAATATAATAACAGTTAATCAAAATGTGCATTTACACTTTGTATGTTGAAACATATAATATTTAAGTAATTTCCATTTATATCATTTGTACTTATATTATATTCCGTAAAAAACTCGAAATAATTTGTTCTATATTTTGTATTTGTAATTAGATTATTTAAATAAGCCATACAATTTGAGTTTATACTGTTTAAGAAAATATATATATATATATATATATACATATATATTTTCTTAAACATAAAATAAAATAAAAATAATTTTTAAGTAACTTAAAGTATGGATAAACAATTTTCATTTTCAACTAATATTGCTACGCAAATTTAATTTTTTTTGACAAATATTTTCGAATCTTTAAACTAAACATATTTAAACCGGGAATCACGAGCAAAAGCCTTAGTTTAAAAAAAACAGATTTCTATTAAACTGTGTTAAATATGTATTTACATATATTGAATCGTTTTTCCACTCTTAATTTTTCATATTTTCTCTTAGTTTCAATTTTCTTGAGCTGTCTATGAGATTGTTCTTGCTTTGTTTGGAATTTAATTCCGCTACTATTTTTCTAGGTCGTCCGTGATTTTTTAATTGTATACGATAAGCGTTGGTAACAGTTAATGACTTCACACCTAATTTATTAACAATTTTATCAGCTATATTTACACAGTCTTTATCCTTAATATCAGGCACATCAATAATTTCAATATAATTTTCAAAATTATTTTGCTCCAAAACATCGATCAGGTTTCTCAAAAGAATGATTTAACTCCTTAATTTAACATTTTGTTCTTTCAAAAATGGATTTTCTTATTTTAATTCTTTTAAAGAGAATATTACATCTTGAATTTGTTTGCCGAAGTTGTCAAACTTTTCACTCATGAAATTAACTGTATTTGATTCAACTTTACATTTGTTACAAGCCTATTTTTGCTTTGATGCTTTCGACATTTTTCGAAAAGCAATTTCTCTTATCGTAGAATACATAAAATGATAAAACTTATTGTACATTGGATATTTTAATTAATCATCTTTGAAAATGCCATCATGTAACATCAGTTACATAACATCATATAAAACACGCAAAATTTAAATCAGTTAAACACGATATAATGAGAAAAAAATTATAGAAGAAATAAGTGACCATAATTAAATAAACTGACTATATACGATCAAACCATTCAATAGTCGAACGATAACTGAAATATTATATTTCATTATTCCTGTGTTTCAATATTTACTATTTTTTCCTGATCTATTGTCAAAGTGTTTATACGATGACAAGTTATTACAGAATGTCAATCTGTTTTTCCTAAGATTATAAGGATTGGTTTTATATTTAAATGACCTAGTTTTATAAATATGACATTATTGCTTGTTTTTTGTAAATATTTTCTAATATTTAATACTCGTAATAGTTTGAATAATGCATTTGAAGAAAAATATTTCGGTTTTTTCAAGATAATTTTTAATATGTTCTTTTGTACTACTGTCGTNAAGGATTGGTTTTATATTTAAATGACCTAGATTTATAAATATGACATTATTGCTTGTTTTTTGTAAATATTTTCAATATTTAATACTCGTAATAGTTTGAATAATGCATTTGAAGAAAAATATTTCGGTTTTTTCAAGATAATTTTTAATATGTTCTTTTGTACTACTGATAAATTATACTTTAAGGTAGAGTTACAGCTTCCACGTGCGATTATTCGGGATTGTATTAGAGATTAGAACATTGCTCTAAGGTAGTTTTTGTTAAAAATTCTTTTAGCGGTAAGGAAAAGTGCGTTAATCGTGTCAGTTTTCTTATTCGATTTTCTATGTGAGTCTTAAATTTTAAATTTTGATCAATACATACTCCTAGGTACCCTACGAATGAGTGTATGGATAATTTTGGACATGAGCATGACATAGCGTTGCAATTATTTTTATGTATGATCAAATTCGTATTATTCAGCGCAGTTCTTAAATCATTAGTAAAAGTAACTTATTTGGATTTATAAAAATGTATCTTTAGATCATTTTTTGAAAACCAATTATCGAGTAATGAAATATAAGATTCATTTTTGCCAAGTTGATTCCCAATTAGAACTAAATACTATAATTGCCGTGTCGTCCGCGTACGAGTAGATTTTTCCGTTTAACCGAAATTTACCTTACGTAGATATGTACATAATATATAAAATTGAGTACAGTACTGTGCCCTAAAGGACTCCTCTATACATATTTCCTAATTCACTTAGAGTATTATTTATTCTGATTTGCTGAGTCCTCTCTTCTAAATACGATTTATAAATTATAAAAGCTGACCCAGTAATACCAAAAGAGTTTAAGCTATCTAGTAGTGTTATATGTGATATGCTATCGAACTTCGAAGGCTTTGCTGAGATCTAGAAATATTCCAATAGTTTTATTATGGTTATCTAAATGTTCATATATTCATATACATCTTTGGTTTGGTTTGCTAAAGCATCTTCCGTATCTAAACCTTTTCTAAAACCATACTGCGAGTTGGCTAACAAATTGTTTTCTTCTAAATAATTTATTAGTCTAGTTTTGATTGCTTTTTCAAATATTTTAGAAAATCCATTCAATAAAATGACTAGCTTAAAATTATTTATGTCAGTTTTTGAACCTTTACCTTTTTATATAAGCGAAAACAATATATTTTTGAAGGAATCTGGGATAATCCCTTTTTTTAATATTTAATTAAAAATGTTTTCTTATGTGGTAGACATTAAGTAGTTTAATTTATGTAGCTTAGTTTATTAAGCTTTATAGCTATTTATTATTTAGCTACACCAGTTACCTAAATTTATCTATTTACAATACATATATATTGTATATATAATTGTCATTTTATAGTAAAATAATTAAATAGACTCTTTATAGTTTCTTTAATAATAAATGTTTAATTTAGTACTGATTTTCCCAGTTTTCCTACGTTTTTCCCATGTTTTATCCCAGTTTTTCAAATTTTCCAGAAAAATTCCTGAAAATATCGAAAAATGAACTCTCTAAAGTACCTTTCTAGTGAAATTTCCTTTTACAAAAATTGCTATCATTAAAAGTTGGGCCAAAATCACTGGTAGAAAAATTATTCACAGACAAAAATAAGACCGTAATATATTTTAACTAATACCTACATTTCTTATATTTTTTTGTTTTTTTATGGTTTTTTAAATTTTATGAGAAAACTTTTGAGAAAATCGAAAAATGGCCTCCCTTGAGTACCCTTCTAGTGAAATTTTCTGCAGTTTTTCCGCAAAATTAAATAGCTGCCCCAAGATTTGCTCTTTTAAGGATAACTTGGGACAGCTACATATAAAATTATATCAAATAAGAAATTTAATGTACAAGCTTAAATTGAAGTACATATTAAATTTTAGATGAGAAAACTTTTAATATGAATACTGCCTCCGTATGATGATTACTTACTGAGATATATAATTTCAAAGTTCAAAACTTCCCCAAGTTACCAACTTTTACAGTATTTAAACTTAATCATATATTAACTTTTACCATTTTTATTTATATATGATACTGACAATATAACATAACTGCTGGGTTCAAAGTATCTTAAATACTTGTTTAAAACGTTTTAAATCTTCAATAATTAAATTAAAATAACTAATATATTCTGAAGAATAAAGATATTTGTGTAATTATTCATAAAATACGTAAATAAAAATAAATAATTTCTATTACTTATAGATAATTACAGAAGTAACATTTTTTTTTTGTTTCATAAATAATTATAAACGTAAAATAAAAACCAATTAAGTATTTTATTTATCATAAAAATTTGAGTAAAACAATCTAATTAATCAACTGATACAAAAAGTTAAATATAAATACAATGACTTCAATAAAATGCTGAAAATACCTGTATGAATATAATTAGGACTGTGAATTTGTAGGAAAGTGCATTTTATTTTTTTTTTGTAATTGAAAAACGTAGCTTTGTAAGTACATAATTTCAATTATGAAACTTTTATTTTGCATTTTTTGACGCTTTTAATTTTTTACCTCTTTAGGTCATATTTTCCTTTTTTAGTTCATTTTCCGGTATTTTTAATCAAGTTCCGTGAATCAACATCTTTAAAAACATTTTTAAGATTCTGAGTGGAGCAAAAAAGCTGTTTTACAAAGGTAAATGTTACTTCAACAAGCTACTTCAAGAGAGATAAGAAAATCACTCTTGGTTATAGCACTCACATATAATGATGCTTTGGTTGAAGTTTCAGGATTTGTATCATATTTTTCAAGACGTTCTTGAGTAGCAAATATATGAATGTAAAGTTCTTTGAAAGCAATAAGTGAATCATGTCGATCAACCCATCGTGTTTCACAAAGTTTTTTTAATTTTGTTTTTTTTTACCACTTATTGGAATTACTATTTTTATAAAAATCGCCTTAATGTAACCTTAATGTCACGGATATAGATAATAAATTGCTATTACTATAATATTATTTATTTAAAACATTAAGGGTAAGCACAATTACATATTACATAGAAGTAAAATTTTAAATTCAAAAAAATAATAATAAAACAATACAAAGTAACTATGGTAAAAAGGTTAGTTGTTCATTAACCATCGCATAATACGAAAAATAGGGTTGTTGCAGTCGTAGTTTGTGAAATAATTTGACACAGAGAAAGGGGTATAGAAACAGAGGGAATACTGTGGCACTCTGAAGTTAATACTCAAAAAGAAAATGAGGGCATCTATTGAATTGTCTAAGAGTTTATGTAGAAATGATAAATTTTCAGCTGCTCTTCTATTAGCCATTATATAATATATTATATTCATATTAACATAGGTACTTACGTACTCATAGATATATTATATACTTATCTATTGATGCACTGATATAAAAATTTAAAAAACATCCAATGGGAGCGGGGGCCCCTCTGTCCTCCCTCTTTGCTACGTCACTGGAATCAATTAACTTCAAAATCAAAATTCAAATTCAATCAACATTTTTATAAAATAAATTTGTATTCATATAATATACAAATCAAATTAAAAACTATTTTAAGTGCATATTTTATTGCATTTTTTGACATTTTAAATGCATTTGTTAATGTTTTTTAGTGCATTAAATTCACAGCCCTAAATATAATAATAAGGACTAAATAAATATGTAATTAAAAATCTTACAATTTTATTTCTTGCTATAATATATTAATATTTTCAATTCTATATAATAATATTTTAAGCTACTGGCAACAACAATCTATCTAAAGGCAAACAAATATATAATAAAATACTTTAAAGACTAAATGAATAATAATATTGGTAAAAATAAACGAATAACAATTTATAAGTGTATACATTACCTGCCCAATAAGAATATGGTTTAAAGATTAAAATTAAATAAGTAGCATAAGGTAAAAATAAATGTAAGTATAATAAGCTAAGGTAGGATAATGAAATAATTTAAACTGTAGATTAACTTGCAAATGAAAACCCCTTGTTACATTTTCTTTATTTATGATGGTTGGAATGTGCCAATAAAAGTATTACATCTTGAGCAAGTATGCTTGTAGTTTTTAAAACTGTCCATGCAAAATGGCAAACAAGAAAACAATGTACACCTATTATAATCATAAACAATTTATTAATAATAAATATAATTTTAATAATTTGTTTGCATACCCAACGACGAGCAGAAACAAACAACATAGATAAGCCGTATTTGAACTCTCTTCTTGAACTGTTGTCAATACAATTGCTTTACACTTAGGACAAATAACCTCAACAGGTTGTTTACCTAATGGCGGTACTAAAATAAAATAAAATATTATTAAATAATATAAATATATAGATATTTACTGGTATGGCCTGGTATTACTGGGTAACATTTTTACATTTTTTATTATTATTTATAAAGTATTAGTTACGTACATCAATTAATTAATTAGTTAAAAATTATCCAACATTACAAATTACAAATCTCAATGTTAGCATACAAAATAAATGTTCATTTGACAAATTATTAATGTTTAAATTATTTACTTTTAAGGTATGCTTATAAAATTTTACAAAACAAGTATTTTCACAGTAAATCCAAATAATTAGCAAAACTCAAGTACAATACAAAAGTATTGTCACCTTTATTTAAGAGGCTGCCACACCCATATTTAATGTCTCTGTATTACAAATGTGTGATATAACAAATTTGAATTTAGTAGGATACATTATGTGCCTTTAATTTTAATAATAAAGCTAATTGACTTATAATTAAACTTAAAGGTAAAAGTATAACATGTGCCCTAGTGTTGATGTTTTACAATATTTTAATTTTTAAGCAAGATGGAAATCACTTATAACTTGTGATATTTCACATTCTCATATCTCACTTAAAAATTAAATTATCAAAAAAACATCTACGCTAGGGCACATGTTATACTTTTACCTTTAAGTTTGTTAATAAATCAATTTGCTTGAATATTAAAACTAACAGCACAAAATGTGTCCTGCTGAATGAAAATTTGCTATGTCTCACGTTTGTAAGACGGAAACAATAGATGTCAGTGAGGTGTAATCCTAACACTAAGGTTACCAACTTCTTAATACATAATTTAGGACTAAGAAAACTTATTTTATCTATTTTATATAATAAAAACCAATAAAAAAAAAATGTAGAACTTTTAACATCAAGGTCTATAGAATAAAATGTAAGGCTATCTTGTATGCTATATTATATGTTGTTAAATGTAGGACAGATCAAACAAATATAGAAAAGTCCTCTTTCCTCACCAATGTAAGACACCCAACACCATAATTTATGTCCAAAGTGGTTCAACATGGCAGGATAGTTAATAATAAATTTAATTAACTAAATATTACAAAATCAAAAAACTAACAATATCTAACACTTTAAAATACCTGTGTAGGTAAATCAAAGTAAAAATTAAATAATTGGAGAAATAAATAATCCAAGTTGATACTTTTTTTTTAATCTAAACTCAAAACTTGGTATTTTTTATTTATTTGTATTACTAATAACTAACATATTATATTATTCACTTAAACAGTTTATTATTATACATTCAATTATATTAAATATTAACATATTTATTTTATCATACTGTATTATACATTAGTTCTCCGTGTATCAATTATTATTACCTACATAGTATATTATGTTTAAGTTAATTTCATTAAATAAGACTAAAATTGTAAAAAAAAATTAAATGTAAATTATTATTATAAATAGATTATTTTTCCTATTAAAAATTGTGCCCACGAGTGTCCTCACACGAACCTGTTGCCCATTATTTTTTCGAAGAAATAAACAATAATAATAATATTTGTACTACTTCTACCCATAGGAGAAACCCAATTATTAGTAGGTAAATTCATAAAACAACATCTGTATTAAGGTAAACACATAAAATATTTAACACTTACAAGCGGGCGCTTGAATAACAATCACTTGTGTTGGAACTTGAGGAGCATACTGAGGATAACCGGGGCAAGGCTGTTGAGAATTGTATTGCTGTGGAATGTATGAATGATTTTGAGTGCTTACAGATTCAAAGTATGATGGCGGAGCACTCGGTATATTTTGTTCGTTTTTTAAGTCTTGTGGATTCATAATGACAAGAAAATCTAAGAAAAAATGAATAGGTACTTTGTTCACATAAATTTTACTATTGGCACTAAAATGACCAAACCAGAGTAACAATAATAATTACGCTGGCCGATATTTACAAGTAATGATATGCTATACAAGTTGATATTAGAGATTAGATATAATATCAGTTAAGTATGAGTCATAACATATGATTACAATATTAAAATATTCGACTTATTACACATCTGAAATACAACTCAAATGGACTGTAATCAATTTGTACGCCAGACAAATAAGACAGTTGACGAATATCTATAAAGAAAAAATATAAAAAATAATAATCAGAAAGATAACGGAAAACAGATTTGGCAATATAGACGTTTACGTAATTACTTACGAATTAAACTATAACAAGTACGATTAATAATAAGTAGCTACCAATGAGAATAAAGAAATATAATACTATATGAGTTAGGTAACCTGAGATACCCAATAAATCTATGAAGGTACCTAGTTATAATATCTATTATATCTACCTTGACCAAAATCATATGCACACAACTCAAAACAGGCCAGATCGTTTACACATTAACGTAACAAGTTTAAATAGAGTTTATTGTTGACTGCACATCTAATTATAATTTTAAAAAATCGTAATAAAAACGTAAATTCATTGTTGTACACCATTGTGCATATTGACGGAAAAATGAAAATCCAAATATTAATATTGAGAACATTACATTCTGATGCAACACAAGGTAGGGGCGGAATATCATGAGCTAATAAACAATAATACATCGAACCAAATCCCAACACATAATGCCTTGTAAAAATAATTTTAAGCGTGAAAGAAAATAATTGATTATTTTTAGAATCAGTTTTTTATCCTTGAACAATTTTCCTAAACACTAACGCTTCGGTTCTTTTGTTTAAAACAATAATTAAGCCCGGTCCACGCTAAAGGTTCCTAACGTAACCGAATTGTTGTTAAATAAATATAACAAATTTGTCACTATTTAAATGTGTATGAAACATACATAAAACCCCGTCTACACCAAGACAACACAGAACATGTAAGTTGTCTATAATTTCCTATTGTTCCATAACATGTAAAAACATATTACAACATTGGAAACATAACGTACACATTTAAGCAACAAAATCACAGCAACATTGATAAACAACTGGATTGACTGAGTCCACACTGATAAACTTGTAGCTACATGTTGCCTGTTTACCAATTTATTATATTGTTTTGTGGTGACATGCTTCCGCTTTCAATTGAAACATGAAACAATGAGAAATTTTCGTTGCTTGCAACAAACTATTGATGAAACAACTTCTGGAAATATATAGGAACTATTGTTGTGTCAACATAATTCGACTTAAAAAGTTGTTATATGTTGCCTTGTGTGGACCGGGCTTAAAGGCGTGTTTTACTATAAAGTTTTGAGCAACCTGTTACCTGATTAGTTTGGTAAGTAAAACTATTTTGGAGGCAGAGTTTACTGTAATTGTTTAATAGTTGAATGTGTCTTTGGCAACCGGGTTGCCGGAATCAGCAAACAATAAATAGAAAACTACATTAACTATTTTGGATTACTTATAATAATCTACTGATAAGGACTATCATTTCATCCATGATATGTTAATTATATCTGTGATTTATACCTAGTGTCTAGCCCAAGGTCCTAGCTAGATTTAATTAGTATTGTGCAATGTACAATACACCGCGTTGTTTACATATAACTGGCAAATGCCAATCAATTTTTCAAGTTTTGTTTACGATATTTTTATCGTTAATCAATATTACACTGTAAAATATACACCGTGTGCGCCTTCATTTGTAAACATTGATGAAATACAGAACGGCCTCTATATACCAGACGCCAAAAAAATACGGTTTATATCACAGTCCTTATCAGTACCTGCCTACTTGAAACAAACGTCACAGTTACCTAATAGCTTAGATCATATACTATGGATAAAGCTATTGTCTAAATATTTGAAGAAAACATAACTAAGATGAGTTGGGACAAATGCGTATGCACAAAATTTATATCACACGTGATCACTTGTGATGTACCTACCATCCTTGCCTGGTGGTATTATAATGATTATACGATAAATATGCGACGAATACTGATACGCATGCGCAATAGATATTAGTCCCCATAGCACTCGTTAATAATGATATCCTCAACTCGTAGTACCATAGACCGATAAACATTATTATCAGGTCTATGCATAGTACGTGTTTATCATGCAGTAGTTCCATCCATAGTGTATGATTTAAGCCTTATAGATTGATAATTGACTTTTAGCAGTTGTTACTGCTAACTGCAGCTACTCCTACCATTAATTAGACAAACTTAATCAATGCTGCTACTAACTGTGACTGGCGACTACAATCAATTTGAGAAAATGTTGAAATAATGAATTATATTATTATGTCCACAATAAATCATTAAAACCTAGAGGTATACATTTTAAAATGGTCATTTCCATTAATAATAAGGTAACTGTGTCATTTATTCCAGGTAGGCAAGTACTGATAAGAACCGTTTATTTAATTAGTGATATAAACAGTTTTTTTTTTTACTGCCTGGTTTACTTTATGGTCTGGTCTCTCATTCTCATAGAATAATGTAATAGTCCCTGTATATTGCTCTTTGATATAATCTGTGATAGTAGATACCAAGGTTGAAAAGTATTATTTATCAAATATTTTTTTTTTTCCATACTTAATTGTGTAGTATGTATAAATTAATAATTTTTAATAATAATTTAATTTATTACTAACTAATCATCTTATAAATGTATAACTTTTCAATTAGTTCCACGAGTGAGTAAAATTTGATCATTTCACATTTATTTACGATAAAAACATACCTATTTATTATTTGAAACTCATTAATAATTACTGATCATTTGCCTAATTGAGGTAATTGGTCTTTTATAATAGTCTGGCATCTAAATTTGATAATAATTCATCATACTTGCATAAATTCCAAATCTAAACTTACTCCGGTCCCTAAGCATTAGCCAATGTATCTTAATAAAAACGCTTTTTGGATAGTATAATATAATACATCATATTAAAATGGAAGCAAAAAAAACCTACATCCAATTATTAAACTATACTAGTATTTTGTATTTTTTCTTCTTTTTTTATTCTGTTAAACATTTTAAATTAAAATTGTATTAATGATTACAGAAACGTAACAAGTCACAAATTTTAAAGGTCTTCCTTAAACTTTAAAAGTCAATAATAAATACAATTATTTTTACACAGAAATTATATATAATATATATGTATTCATTATTAAATTAAATTTCATTTCAAAATTATTTGTACTATACAGTTTTTTATCAATTACCCAAAAGTTTCAAGTAATTTGTTTCTGCAATTGATTCATATATTATTATACCCTATAACAAAATAAGCACACAATCGATTCTCACCCCAAAATTACAGATTGTGTTTGACCTTGTGCTTGTGCACCGTGTACACATGTGTAAATCAGGGCCTGCCTATAATTTATACCTTACATAAGTATATACTTTTGTTTTTCAAATAAAAACCCCCCTTTTTTGTGAACAAATTTTGATATGCATAATACTAATAATACTAATATCAGATTTACTGTTTAAAGTTTAGAATGGAGAATTAGAAATCAAGCAATTTATTACCCTTTGCTACTCCTCCAGTTTAAACTTTAAACGGTAAATCTGTTATTAGTGTTATACATATCAAAATTTTTAAAAAAATATTCTCTATTCCAATCTGTGTTCAATTATTTAGCTACCTACTTATTAAAACATTTGAATTCATATTCATGTGTCATGGCAGTTCTAAATTAATACTAATGTATTTTATTAGAATAAAATCATTAGGTATATTCAGATTTATGGGTATACTTTAATTGGAAAATAAATACCATTGTTAAATTTAATGTGCACGTTCAATTTATAGGGAAAGAGAGTTTGGTCTAAAACTTAAAATATGGTGATGTAGATGTTTATACAATTTATTTATTTATTTATTATAAAGAGCATTTTATATATTCTTTGGTCAATCAACTTAAAATATCTTAATCAAAAAATAAGTACTATTACTAATATGAATCATGAATGATGTGAAATGATAAATAATGTTTATTTCATTGAACTAAATATCATCAATTATTATAACTATGATTAATGACATATGTGTAATAATATGCTATAGTTATTACCCACTATTTCTAATAATGTTTTCCAACACAAGTGTACGGCGTTTGTCTACCGACTCCCGTGCAGTAGATAAAACAAATTCCATACTTATGACAGGTATATTGTAATCTTATCTACACATGTGCAGAAAATATAATGGGGTAAATCAGTGTTTCGCAATCCTTTTTCATTAATGTACCCCTTGACCTCTCACCCCTGATTTACGGACCTCCAAATGACAACTCGTCATATATTTTCATGTAAAATAGTTATGACAAATGTCACTTTTTCTACCATTACTATTTTTTTCAACAAACCCCCTAATACATCCTACCTTCTCGTGGACCACTAGAGATCCACATAACCCCGGTTGAGAAATGCTAGTGTTAATGATATAGTCTTTATAAATTATCATTAATCACATACATAATTTTATCACTTTTATAAAAAGCATATTTTATTCATAACTATTGTTTATATTAGTCTCCCATGAATATACCTATTGTGATATCAGAAAATATTAACATTTTTAGGACTTTTATTTTAATTTTTTTGAAAATTTAAAAAATAATCAGCTCTAAAATAGTACATCACCATTGTTTTTCAACCTACACTTATTCCTTTTTCTATGTTGCTGTCTACTACCCAACACTACAAACCATACAACATTAATTTTAAATTTCATTGGAATTTTCTTGTCACCTAAAACATTTGACATCTTCACTTTGTCTAATCACACTTAATCCTATGTTTTATATCCTCATCAAAGCCACTGGTTCTTTCATACAAAAAATCATAGGTACTTAGAAATCTCAACCCCACCTATTACATCAGCACATATTGTCATTAGCTGTCTATCCTGTTCAAATAAAATTCTGTTTTTTTTATATATATATATATTAAAGGGATAAGGACCACAAATATTCATACTTCAATTAGTTTTTTGTTTTGGTGAAAAACTTTTAAAAAAAATGTATTGTTTTTGGAAAGTTTAAAAATAACCATTTATAGAATTTATTCTTCTGAAAATGTTAATGTATCAACTTTTTATTTTCAATAAATTCATGAGTTTTAATAATTTTTTTAATTAGTTTTTGTCTAAATTTTTCATAAACTATGCATTATGGAAATACCTGGACAGTTTTTCATTAGCCATTTGATAAACTTCTTTTTTGTTTTAATAATTCTATTAACATATTGAAATTTCTTAGTTCTTTATACAATAAAAAGTTCCCTAAAAAAACATAGTTATTAATAATAATATAATAACTAAACATTATTTACTTAATTACAATTTCATATTTTTTTTTTTTAGAAAAAAAAAGAAATGGAACTATCCAAGGACATTGAAACATATCCAGGGTTTTGTACTAAATGTGGATCAATACTACCATCTTTAAGTACGGAAGAATTTGTAAAGTGTTATTCGTGTAAAACAGTTTTCGGACCAGAAAGTAAGTAACCAGTGTTATTATTTTTATCATCAATTTTTTTTTTTATAATTTACAAGGACGTAGTATCAATATTATGTCTACTCAAAAGATTATAATAATATTTATTATAAACATTATTGTTTTTGAGTTCATATAAAATATTATATTATAAATTCAAGGTAATCAATTGCTTGCTATTTTATAAACTTAAGTAACATTTTCTATCTCTTTGAACTACATTTTTCAACATCATTTTTATTGTTAAGGATAAAACAATATTTTTTTACCTACATGAAAACTAATAAATGTATTCATGTATATGGTTATAATAGGCATCGACTTTTAGATTTCATCATGGGGGCAAATAAAAACTAAACTACTGTCCATGGATATTATTTATATACATAATTGTACATATTTTATCTTTAGCTATATTTAGACATTAAATTGTTTTGATGAACATTTCCATGTCAAAACTCGGCTATAAATGCTACAATAATAATCAAATAATTTTTATACACAAATGCGAAATACTATTTTTTACGTTCTATTTTCCACTTTTATAGGTGGGAAGTTGGGACTAAATATATATTACGTGTTATTTTTAAAATCAAGATATTTTGACGTTTATAAAATGTATGAATTAATGAATATATCCGCATTACATATAGCTTTTGCTATGTCCAGGAAGATAGCTAAGGTATTTTTCCCACTGTCAAGGGCATTATATATATGATTCATGGCACTATATAGTGCATTTTTAGTCCCTAAGCCAGGTCTAAAGCCAAATTGATTCTTGAAC
Organism: Cinara cedri; assembly: GCA_902439185.1. Classification (NCBI taxonomy): domain Eukaryota; kingdom Metazoa; phylum Arthropoda; class Insecta; order Hemiptera; family Aphididae; genus Cinara; species Cinara cedri. The sequence goes on along the minus strand of CABPRJ010000560.1, from coordinate 28,187 downwards.
AGAAGTTTATTATCTTCTAAATAATTTATAAGTTTGTTTTTAATAATTTTTTCTATAATTTTTGAAAATTTATTTAACATAGATATCGGTCTATAGTTATTTACGTGTGTTTATGATCACCACATTTGTATAAAGAAATTACTACTGCAATTTTGAATTTATCAAGAAAAGTACATTTTTCAATACTTATATAAGTATGTCAGAGACATTGAAAAACTAAACAAAAAAATATCTGTTAAAATTCACAAAACTGATATTATTAATTATTGAATGTACAATTATTGTTTAAAACTTAATTATTATATTTCAGTTTATGGAAATTCTGAGGCTATGTACGATATTGTTTTGAATTCTGTCGAAGATTTAGATAATGTAGTGAAAGCTGGGCATAATAAAGACAAAACAGAAGATGGTCCGATTGCCGAGCGGAGATGCAGCGCTTGTGGTCATAACCAGATGTCCTATGCTGCTGTGCAATTAAGATCAGCTGATGAAGGACAAACCGTATTTTACACCTGTATTAAGTGCAAGTAAGAATACTATATCCCTTCTATTTAAAATTGTATATTTTTGTATTTATAATGTAATTATAAAAATGCACTTTTCTCTTTTTCAGATTCACAGAAGCAGAAAACTCTTAATGTAACTTAAACAAAATATATATTTTTTTTTATATAAAAAAAAAAATACACTTTAAATAAAATAAATTCTGAACCTTTAAAATCAAAACTTAAAATTATAATAATCAAATTTATTAAAATACTATAACAGCATACATTATAGTTTTAACCTAAACTTTGGTTTTTTAATTATATTCTAGTTAATTGAATTAATAGAACTTAAAATATGTTTTTATATACGAATAATAATGTACAAAAAAAAAACTTATCATGTATTTATTTATTTTATTTAATTAGATTAATGGCGTATTTTTAATTAAGAAAATTTTTGAATACAATTAACAACTGTATTTTGTTCCATGCACTTTGATGTCATATTTTTCAGTTAAAATGTTTTTATAAGTACTAAAAGAACGTTTGACATCAACTAAAGTAATAGAAGCGTGCTGCAAATCAGTTATCATATCTGGGGAAAAATTATCACTACAAAATAACTACAGACTATAAAATGATATCTATATTATTATATAATAATAAATTATATTTCCACTACTGAAACAAAATATTGAAAATCAATAAAATTGATGTATTCTTTATTACATGAAATATTCTTTTACCTTGAAATGTTCTTAAATATGCAACAATAACTTTCGCTATTATTTATACATCTCACAATTTGTAAAGATTTTGAACCCCCGTCTGACTGCATAGACTTGAAAAAAAATATATAAGAATATAATTCCAGCCTCTAATTATATCAAAACATAAAGAACTATTTATTTATTATTATTTGTTTTTTAATTTAATCTCTTTGCAGTCTTACTTTTCACTTGTTTAATTGTTATTGAGGATATTATTACTTGTTCCATCGATATATTTTTGAAAAAGTAATAATACCACACTGGTATTAAGTTAAAGCAACATAATAAGAGTAGATCTTTTTTAGTAGATGAAAATTTTTAAGGAGTATCATAGTCCATTTTAGTAAAATATCATTTTTATTTGGATAAATTTGACTTCTTATATCTATAGTCTTGTAGTCATTTTAAGAAAAATCTATTTTGTAGTGTAGTATAAATGGTTTTTCATTTTTGAAATTTATTGCCACAATATTCCCCATTAAAATTTTATGGCAATTTTCATTTGAATAAATTGTACTCATGTCGTTGCATAACTTCATGAAAGCTATAAAGTCTTTTGTGTCCATTTCTGTTGAGTAAAGTTTCTACTTTTTTTTTGTTAATTGAACATTAGACACCCACAGTGCTGTAATGTAAATAGATCCACTTTTTTGTGATAATTTGTTCTGGTTTTTAATTCTGCTGTGTATTGAGTCTACAAGCAATTGTGTCTGACCAGTTGTTAAAAACTTATGAATTATTTCAGAAATATTCAAAAACATGACAATATACATATATATATATTTTGTTTTATTTTTTCTATTGCAGTTATCAGAATAGAATGTTAACTTTGTATTTTCATTTGGTACAATTAATTTTTTAATATATTTCAATTTGTATTGCTTCTCTATTACCTGTATTTTCATTTCAAATAAAACAGCGATCTTCATTACTATATGAGTCAAAAATTGTATGTGGCAAACTTACATTTAAAATAAAAACTAGATACTTCGCCTAAAAGTGTAGGTAATACAACTTGCAAATCATAAATCTAAAGACCACTGTTGTTATTTGTTTTAATATAATCTATATCTTTAACAATTTCATTTTAATTGTTTTTAATACTTTTTTAATTTGGTTTCTAACTGCAATTTTTTTTCGTATTCCTCGCAAGTACAATATTGGTCTTTCTTTGGAAGAAAAAAACCAATATTAAATACATAATTAAAAACGTGTGTTTAACAGGTGTAATATTTCCATTTCCGCAAAACTGTACATTCCGTATATTTCAGATGTCAAGTTCCCAATAAAAAAACTAATGTATTTCATTAATTAAATTCATTGTATGCAAGTGTATTATTTTGAGCTACTACACAATTATATTTACAGAAACTTATTACTTTCCTTAATACCTTACAGTACTTTATGATTTAACTTTATCAACTTTGTAGATACAAGATAATATTGTAGTGCACAGCGCACTACCGCATTACACTAAGATCTTCATTTATAAAAATAGGCACAACTCAAAATCGCCATTTTTTTTAGTTATAATGTGTAATGTGAAAGAGTGTATTCTTTCAATCCACTAAAATTATATTACTGTCCAGTTTTTTGCTGAACAATTAAAACAATATAATGTGAAAAGAACTTGTCATAAATTACAGTTGGAGACCAGATTTGTTTGTAAGAATAGGTAACAAGTTTTTATGTTCTATAATTTCATCAAAATATTATTTTTCCAAATATGTAATGTTCTATACAAATTCATGACATACTAGAAGAAGAAATTAAAATTATTATTTTTAAGAGTACCTATTCAATCAATATTAATCATTAAAAAGTACTAAAATCACCTATATAACACACATCTTCAAAATCAGATATATTGCAAACATGTACATACATACCACATAATCACATCGCCAGTCTATTTTAAATACCAATTCTGACAGTTTACATGTTTGATAATTAGGATAAAGTTAATTGTGAAGATAGAAATAATCAGAAACACCTAATACAATGTAAAGACTATTCAATGCTTACTGCATATTCCGTATCCATTCTCTATTGTAGGATTATACATTTTTCTGTTTGTTTTTTAAATTTTATCCTTTGCAATACCACTTCCCATACCCATCTATTGCAGACACCTATTTGCAGACTGTCTATAACAGACACTTTGTACGGTGTTGTTACTATCCTTTATATACAGGATTTACTGTATATAAGTACCAAATAAATGTATAGCAAAGATTTTTTTTATGATCTATCTATATGCACCTAGTAAATATACAGCTGTATCAAATGTACCTAATTTAAACAAAAATACAAATTTAAGTTAGAAATATTAATAAACGTCTACTATTTATTGGATAAATAGTTTAAAAAGTACAATGTATATTCAGTGTAGTTGTAGTAAAATGGTGAATTTTCCTTTCAAAGCAAAGGGTACAAGATTAAAGTCAGATTTTTTTGTAGTTTTTCAAAAATCAATGTATATTTTTCAAAATTTACAAGTCCTTTCAAAACATAACTCTAAAACATCTATTATATTATGCGAATTATACTTTTTATTCCAATACAAATTTTTGTACATCAATTTATTACCAAATTAATTGTCAAGAACACTTACTCAATTAGAGCTGTATAGTGTATGTTCATAATAAGAAAATGTAATTGCATTCAAGTCCAGTATCTACTAATAACTAATAAGGATATATTTTATAAAATAGTAATAAATAATAGGGCTCACCTCCTATTACAAATTATATTAAATATTAGTAAATGGTTCCTTTTTATCCTGTAAAAAAGAACGTAAAATATTGTGCAGCGGTTAATAGTTATTTATTGTTGAAATGTTATTATTATGCATATCTGTAACATTGGCATAATATAATTTTTGTAAAACATAAATTAATAAAAACCACAAACTACTGTTGTTAACCCAACATACTATATTTCAAACCATATACCTAGTTTACATTCAGCCACTGCCATTGCTACTCGCGCTGCCGTATTTACTCCTCAAAATACTCCTGTGACAGCGTCGACGGCAGTGAGTGTTTACATTGCCCTGCTAATTATAGCAGCGCGAGCAGCAATTGCCGGTTATGTTGATGCTCAGTTTACCGCTCTTGACGGGAGCGTTGGGCAGCGTCAGTGCGAGGAGCATGATCAGCGCGAGTGACATGTTTACATACTCGCGCTGCCCATTTTTATGCTTACTTCCTTGCTCACTGCCACGGAAGCGGGCTGAATGTAAACTAGGTATTAAATATTGAATTGTATATTATTATTAGGTACATAAAAAAATTGTGCTTATTTCTTTGAAATAAGTATCTTTAAAAAACAAATGGTTCTTTTTAAGAAAATAATTTAACTTTGTCAATTATGAAAACTTAAAATATTTATTAATTTTAAATTTTATGAATATCAAAATTGATTTTAATGGTTTTTCTTAATTTACCACTGAGCAATAGTGTTGGAAAATACAATATGGTCCTTGATTATAGATACTTTAGATATATAAAGTAAATATATATAATTAATGTATTTATAAAAATAAAATAAATGAATCAACGAGTCACCTAGAGCAGCGGTTCCCAACCTTTTTAGTTTCGCGGACCACTAATTTTGTAAAAAAATATTTGAGGCCCACCCATAGCATACCTATGTACGTTTTCATAAAATTATAATATATAATATATATTATATACATATATACATGTATATATAGTTATTAGGAATAAAAAATTTTAAAAATTAAAAAAAAACTTAATTCAACTTTATCACAAGATAAACAATTTAATGTGATTTTTGACATTGCTTGTTCTTCACGAGAAAGTCAATATCTGGATTAAAACTTGTCAGTTTTAGTCTTAAATCACTCTCAACATTCAGTTTATTCCTATATTTATTTTTTAAATAAATTAAAATAGAAAAAGCACGTTCACATAAATAAGTTGTCGAAAAGCCCATCAAGTTTCTCAGTGCAATTTTAGNCACTTTGACCAATCTACTTCGTTTTCTTTTATAAAGCTATCAACAGATTTAAAAATCTCTTCGCCAGTTGTTTTTGTCGACAAAGACTGACAAAACAGCATTTCTTCTTCAATATTACCATTCAACTCAAAACGAACAAAAGCTAATAAATTAGCTTGGCCAGCAACGTCTGTGCTTTCATCCAGTTGCAGCGAAAAATATTCACTTTGTTTTAAGACAGTAATAATAGCTATTTTCACATTTTCTGACATTTCATCAATTCTTCTTTTCACAGTCGTATTCGATAACGGAATTTCATTAATTTTTTTGGTACATTTTTCATCAAACAAAACATTACTTATTATTTTTGCTGCGGGAATAATAAGTTCTTCTCCCACGGTGTGAGCTGACCCCTTCTTTGCGATTAACAATGAAAGCTCATAAGAAACTTGGGTACTTGTTACGTTTTGTTTTGAAGATTTTTCCATGACTGATTTAGTCATAGAAAGATTTTTTTTCTTGATTTGAAAAAAATCGAGAGATTTTCCTACATATTCAGGATGTTTAGTTGATAGATGCCTTTCAAGTTTTGAAAATTTCATACATTCGTTGGATAGCGTTTAGAAACAAATCAGTGTGACGCCGTATCCGAGGAGGAGTCATGGTTTTTTATGTTTGGGCTATTTTAAAAAGTCAGGGTCATACTTACGAAAATATATTTTAGTTTTCTTTGTTATATTCAAACTTGACACATCGACAATCTCACTACTAGTAGTTCCACTACTAGTAGTTCCTTCATCATTTGACAGCTTCGTCTTACGACAGGATCCAGTTCGAAACCAAGTATCCATATTTACGTGTAGCGTAATTAATAATATGTACTATGTCACTATGTAGTATTATATGTAGCAACTCACAGCAGACACAACGACGCATAAACACACAACCATTGTCGCAAAATAACTAGTTTACCAATTTACGAAATCGAAAGACCTATTAAATTTTTTATCGCAACCCGCACGCCGTGCACGTTAAATACGATAAAATGACAGATAACAAGAACCTATTAATAATCAACGAACTACATAAGATAAAACTACATTCAAACATTCGATATCGTATCGTTAATTGTATACTTACTGTACACTATAGTTAAAATTGATTAAATATTATTATGATTAGAAATATAACAAAAAATATATAATAATATTTAATATTATACCTATGGCTCGCGGCCCAGTACCATGCTGCTCGCGGCCCACGGGTTGGGAACCGCTGACCTAGAGTAATAAGACAAGTGTATTACACAATTATAAGAAGTGTAAAAGGAGACTTTACATTTTGACTGTGTTATACCCAATGATCAATTTTTAATTCATAACTGGTTGTCATATTACTTCAGGCAAGCAACACATTGTTTATTTATTTTCAAGTATTAATAATCATTTTAATAATTTTTTTTTCACTTTATTATTTTAGATTTTTTAAACTTTTATTTAAATTTCTCTTGAAAATTATTACAAGTTGTATAAGGTACAAAAAAGTTTATAATTACCACATTTTAGTTTCAGTTATGTTTTTTAAAAAAAAGTTTAAAAATACTATTTCATTCTTGTGTGGTTCACCAATAGAGTCCAAGGGATAAAAAAAAAATGTATTTACCACTGAACACATTCATTTCAAAATTGAATTGAAGGATTAAATTTTAAATGAAAAAACATTTCGCCTTCACATTACCGAATTATAATTTACCAAAAACAATTCAAATTTAAATGTCAAATAAAACTTAGCAATATAATTTCTAGTAAACTGAATACATAATTGATAAATAGTTGATTATCATCAAATTAAGAGTTTAAAATTATTAACACAGATTAAAGATCAAAAAAGTTAAGATCTCTTGGCAAAATGTCTTTAGTTAATTATAATTTACCTTATCTAAGATAACATAAGACAACCAATTTCTCCTCAAAATCCAATTAGTAACTCAATTTGTAGACCTATTTAAAAGAAATAGATTACAAATATATACACACATATACTTAAAAGATGGTTAAGAAACAAAACATTTTATTATACAAAATTATTCCGTTTAATGTTAATTGTATATTTTCAAAACTCATAACTTACAATGAACTAGACAATTCTGCAAGCAAACAGTATAGTAGTATGATGCAGGTGTTTAATAATAAATCATTTATCTACACCAGATACAATACAATTAAAGTAGTTGTTTTGGAACAATTTTAAATAAGAAAAAAAAAAAAGAATGGACAAATCAGTCTCAAAATAATATTTATAACAATAAAAAAATTAGGAAATGTTCTTGTTAAATAAAATTACTTTGTGTATGTAATTAATCAACTTCTTCCATACGGGATGAATCTTCAGCATCAGCTACTTCAACAAGGTTGGATGATTCATCAACCTCAGCAGATTTTTCACTGGCAATTATATCAGGTAAATCTTCGTCAATTCCCAAACCTAATTTGATCATTCGGTGAATTCTGGAAGCATGTACTTGAGGATCTTCGAGCCCAAAACCAGATGACAATAAGCTGGTCTCGAACAACAGCATAACCAAGTCTCTTACAGCCTTGTCATTAGAGTCAGCTTCAGCTTTTTGTCTGAGAGTCTCTATAATCGGATGGTCTGGGTTGATTTCCAAGTGTTTCTTAGCAGACATGTAACCCATGGTAGACGAATCTCTAAGTGCTTGAGCCTTCATTATACGCTCCATATTTGCAGTCCAACCATATTGCGAAGTGACAATACAACAAGGAGATTCAACAAGTCTGTTACTAACAATGACTTTCTCGACTTTCTTGTCCAAAATGTCTTTGACAACTTTGCATAATTTTTCAAATTTGGTTTGATCATCTTCACGTTTCTTCTTCTCTTCATCAGTTTCTGGTAAGTCTAATCCTTCCTTGGTTACAGACACTAAGCTCTTGTTGTCATACTCTTTCATCTGTTGTACAACATATTCATCGATGGGTTCAGTCATGTAAATAACTTCAAAGCCACGTTTCTTGACACGTTCCACAAATGATGAGTTGGATACTTGTTCACGGCTTTCACCAGTGATATAGTAAATACATGTCTGGTTTTCCTTCATACGCGCAACATAGTCCTTCAAGGAACACGGTTCATCACCGCTGGTAGAAGTGTGGAATCTCAACAAGTCTGAGAGCTTTTTCCTGTTTCCGCTATCTTCGTGGATTCCAAGTTTTAAGTTCTTACTGAATTGCTCATATAACTTTTTGTAGTTGTCCTTGTCTTCAGCCAATTCTTCAAACAATTCCAAACACTTCTTAACCAAATTCTTTCTGATAACCTTTAAAATCTTGTTTTGTTGGAGCATTTCACGAGAGATGTTTAAGGGTAAATCTTCACTGTCTACAACACCCTTGATGAAGTTTAAGTACTCTGGCATAAGGTCTTCACAGTTGTCCATAATAAATACACGACGCACATACAATTTAATATTGTTCTTCTTCTTCTTGTTTTCAAACATATCATAGGGGGCACGCTTGGGAATGAATAACAGTGCTCTAAATTCAAGCTGACCTTCAACAGAGAAGTGTTTGACAGCTAAATGATCTTCCCAGTCATTGGTCAAAGATTTGTAAAATTCACCATATTCATCTTGGCTGATATCATCAGGATTACGTGTCCAGATGGGTTTGGTCTTGTTCAAAATTTCCTCATCTAAATACTTTTCTTTGACAGTCTTCTTCTTCTTCTTGTCTTTATCTTCATCTTTCTTATCTTCATCCTCATCTTCACCAACATCTTCAATCTTAGGTTTCTTATCTTCTTCAGTCTCACCTTCACCTTCTTTCTTTTCTTCTTCTGCTTCATCATCACTCACTTCCTTGGTGCGTTCATTTTCTACGATCAATTTAATAGGGTAGCCGATAAATTGAGAATGCTTCTTGATAATGCCTGTGATTTTCTCTTGTTGAAGGAATTCAGTTTGATCCTCTTTGATTTCAAGAACAATTTTGGTACCACGGCCCAATGGTTCACCAGGATCAGATCGGATGGTGAATGAACCTCCAGCAGAAGACTCCCATAAGTATTGTTCATCATCATTGTGTTTAGAGACAACAGTGACTTTATCAGCAACCAAATATGCAGAATAGAAACCCACACCAAATTGACCAATCATAGAAATATCAGCACCCGCTTGCAAAGCTTCCATGAAAGCCTTGGTACCAGACTTGGCAATGGTTCCCAGGTTGTTGACTAAATCAGCTTTAGTCATACCAATACCGCTAAAATGTAAAGTAAATGTAAGTCAGAAAAAACAATAAAAATACCCTAAGGTAACGTGTTCAATATATATACATACGTGTCAATGATGGTTAAAGTTCTTGCTTCCTGGTTGGGGATGATTTTGATGTGAAGGTCTTTGCCAGATTCCAATTTGGATGGTTCTGTCAAGGATTCGTAACGAATCTTGTCCAATGCATCAGAAGAGTTGGATACCAATTCTCGTAAAAAGATTTCTTTGTTGGAGTAGAATGTGTTGATGATGAGAGACATAAGCTGAGCAATTTCAGCTTGAAAAGCGAAAGTCTCTACATCTTCGGTTTCAGAGGCCATGGTTACGTCTTCAGGCATCTGTGAAAAGCAAAAATAATATTTTAAAGAGAGAGAATTAAATGAAGGAAACTTATAATAAGTTTTTTTTGTTTATTTAATAGGAACATTAGTCTACCATTATTGTGAAACATTTAAACTAAGTCCTCAAATGAAACTAAGGTAATTTCAGGGATTGGAAAACAGAAAAAAGTAAATCGCAACAAATTGGACACATATAATCACTAACATTGAACCAAATAAATAAAAGTTAGGTATTCAAGATATTAGGTAAGATTACCTAGTACCACAAGTTAAATGGAAGAATTATATTAGTATAATAATATGCAAAATGAAAAATACCTACATAATTGTTTAAACAAAAAAAAAATGTAAGATTGATAGATCAGACTAAAAATTTAACCTAACTTGGACTGTTTCAAAAAAAAACAAAAAAAAAAAAAAAGTTAAACAGGATGTATAGACGTTACTTACGGTCAATGTTTTGTTGCAACAAAATTAGCAATAGAAAAAATTCGCGGGATATTCTTGAACAGCAATTGAACAAAATGAGCGCAGTGTTTCACGGATGTGTACCGTTGAACATAAGACTCGAAACTGACATCGAAATGACTGCGGCCGGCGGTATTTATAATCTCGAAACGGCCGGCTCGCGAATGTTCTATGGACGCCGTGGTAGCACGTTAGTCAAAATCCCCAGCGTCCCGGTGCGGACGAACACGTGTGACGGGCGATGGGTAACGGCACACCGCCGTTTGCGGAACACGGGCCGCCCGGTATGCTGGGAGTAAACGGTGCGCACCGTTTGCCGCGTCGGGAACATTAGGTCGGCTGACGACCCGTGCTTCGGGATCTTGACTAACGCGCTACTTACTTGCGTTTTTTGCCGGGCAATTTGATTTCGAGAATCTTCTAGAACATTCTACGAGCCAACCGACGTGTATACAGAGCGACGCGGTGTTTCGTTCAATTTTTCATTGTTCCGTTGCTCGCACGTACGCCGAAATATGGTATTATAATATCATTATCGTCGTCGTTTTTAACAATTATTAAATTACCGACATTAACAATCCGTCTTAAAAAAGGTTTTGCGAAATTCTTTCCATTTCCGTTTCACGTAGGTACGTTTTTCGGCATAAAAGAATCCGATGAACTTCGTCGAGTCTCCCGGATATCATATTCGCCGCCGTTGGTTTCTTGCAAAAACAAATTGTTTCTATATACACCACGGGGCCCCCGTCGTGTTTCGGCAATTTTCCAAACGACAACATTATTTCCATCGGTATTCGCGCGTACCTTCCCAATTTCGGTGGTCGGTAAACGGCGGTACTCGGATACCTTATCCGAGAAATAGTAAATTAGAAATGACCGTATATGTGTATGTTTTCAAAATTGTACGGATCATTTTATTATAGCGGTAAACAGCGGTGACGGGAAAATTCGAAAACGAACAAAAAGAAAAGACGGACACGCCGACTTTGGGCCGCGGTTTCACCGATGGGTGTAGTCCGAGGAGTTGGCATGTTGTTGGAATTTACCGGGTAGGCAATCGAAAAATGATTTTTGACCGGGAATTCGTCGGACGGGTATAAGCCAATAATACAATTATGAGGTCAACGCAGGATTCATTTTGCTATCGGTTTTTTTTGGAAATTTTTTTTTTTCCACACAAACTTTCGGACATCTGTCGGAAAAAATGCGCGGAATAAAGTATCACCAGTTCACCTATGTACCTGATATATCGACGACACTGGTAGTGTGCACGGGTGATATAAATAAATAAAAAAATAGGCAAGTATCTGCGCCGTACGCGTTCAAAATAGAAAATGTTACGGACGAGTCGTCGAGCGGATTACTCAGCGTTTTTCCGGGATGGATGCTGAAAATCCACACGTGTTCCAAAAGTTTCTATAAATAGACGTCCCTCTTTTTAGACGGCGTTTTATTGAAACCATAACGTCGCCCATGTCCGGTAAATCCGGCTCTGGCACGAGTTACCTGCGCGGAAAATCGCAGTCAATCCCAAAAGTTTTTGTCGTTGTTTTGTCGCTTTTGTCCGGGGAGCTCATATTTTGACGAACACCGGGACACGCGAGTACATGTCAGATTCGTCGACTGTCGACCTTTACCGCGGTTACAACCGTTCACAAACCGTGTGACCTAAAAGTGATTTCCCGAAGATCTGGCAAAATCGCATATCCATTATATTTTTATTTCCTCTATTATTCGCGCTGCTCGTTTTCATCGTCGTTTTTTGTCGACTTCATATTATTACCAATTATTTAGTGCATATTTTATTTTTTTTTTCCCGCAGATTTTCTAACCCCCCCTTATAGGTTTCAACCGCATTTTATTTTTTCTAGACATTTTCTCGGTTTTGTTCTCAATAGTTTTCACTCGTGAAATATACAAGTTTTATGAATAGTCAATTTTTTTATTTCCCCGGTCGTCAAAATATTATAATCGACGAAAACAGCGTTATGTTCGCGTACGATAATTATTATAATCAATGGACGTATACATAAAATACTATGCAAATTCACAGACGCGCATAAAATATTACATCGCTCGATGAATTCAAATTTTTTTTTTGCCCTCCCCCACCCCCCGATAACCTATAGTTCAATATATTCGACAATATTATGTTAAATTATTATATTTGTTCTCGAACGATGGTTTTTACGCTACTACACCGCTCTGTATACACTTCGGATACCCGGGCGCGACCGAGTCGAGTGTACCGGACGCCGCCACAAAACGCGTGGAGCAGCGATTGTGACGAATAAAATACGAAATAAAATAACACAGATAATAGTATCGCCCGATAAGCACGTGGACGGTTCCTATAATAATATAAGATTCTGTGTGCAGCGCAGAAATTTACGGTTTTTACGTGGAAATGTTCGTTTTTTCCATTTTTCTTACTGCGTACGAAATTTCTACCAGAGAGCATACTCCGCGATGTATACGGCGTAGGCCTTTTTATGAAATCGTTTTTAAAGAAAAATTACCTTAGGGTGGAACTTTAGGGAGATCATTTTTCGATTTTCTCATGAAATGTGAATACGTACATTCGTACATTATTATATTAGTAAAATATTAAGATTTTTTTTTTTTCTGTGTAAGGACAACTTTTCTACCAGCAATTTTGCTCCGATTTACAACGGTAGTACTTTTTTCTGAACGGAAATCTGACTGGGAAGGTACTTTGGGGGATCATTTTTCGATTTTTCCCAAGAGTTTTCCCGGCAAATGTGAAAAACCGAGGAAAAACAGTACAATATTAAACAAATATATTATTAAAGAAGACATATAACACCTATTTAATTATTTAATATTTTACTATAATACTACATATACATTGTTGACAAAGCGTTAAAATCAACTGAACTCTGCTCAGAATCGTTTTTTCGTTAGTAATGGTTTATCGTTGCTTACATATATAAATTAAATTCCCTTCTGTATCCTACCTTCCAAACTTCCCACGGTCAATATCTGCAATCATGTGAGAAGCATGAAAACGCGTTTAAAAAAAAAATATATATATATTATTGTTAATTATTATGACGTCATACCAAAAAAAAAAAAAAAACCCACTTCCTATAAGCGAAAACATGAGAATAATTATTTGAAAAAAAAAGCCCGGCCTAACCTATCATTTTCCACTGCCGGTAAATGTTGAAGATTTTGAAATAAACAAAAAAGTGAAAATTAGTTGATTACGGCCTTTGCTTAGTGTATCCAGGACTATACACAACGTACTGATTTTCATCAAATCTATTAAACTTACATGCCTTTTGTCCTGGTTTCGTGATTTCAATATAATTTTCCGAATTTTATTACCAAAAATTATATTAATATAAGTACAAAGTATGAAAACTTCCAATAATACAGTGTATATCCCATTAAGATATATTTCGTTCCATTGTAATATTTCCGAAGATAATAAAAAATAATCAGATTCTAGTTTTTTTTTATATTAGTCACTGGGATTTGGTTAGTGATTCTCACCTCTAACTCTAACCTGATCTAACAAATGCATACATTAATATAAGTAGTGTTAACGAAAATAAAAGGTCGCGCATATCTGACCAAAAAGGAAAAAAAAATCGAAAATTTCATAAACAAGTGAAAAAAAAAAAATTCTACTAGACTAGAATTTATCAAAAAATGTAAGTCGTTATTATAATGAAAATAATTTATAAACTTTTGTAGGTAAATAATAATATATCAGTAAAAAGTAATGGCAATTTTTTTTTTTTTTTTTTGACAAATTTCTATATAATCGTATGCCAAATATTAACATTAAAAATATTATATTTATAATTTTATTATATGTGTATTTATCTATTTTTTTCTTCACATATTTACCTCCCCTATTTTATACCAGGGGTGGTATTATTTTTGTGTAGATAATATGTCGAGGGCATTTGGTACGTTACGTCGAGGGCAACTGGTACATTATGTTGAGGCCGACTGCTAACTGGTGCATTTTACTTATAGGTAGTTTGGGGGGAATTCGTATAAAAAAATGTACTTTTGAGAACAGCTGATACATGTCCCACTGAATTAGGATAGCATATCACGGTAAACGCAACGAAAATGTATGGAAATAATGAAAGTTCTCGTTATATTATAATAAATTATTATCAACCGGGTCTTGTTGATACACAAATGTTAAATAAACGGTAATAAATTTGTCGATTGAATACAGTACAATGTATATCTAGGTACCTACCTATTTGTGTTTATAAAACCAAAATTTGGGATTTTCTTTTAGTGCTCGGGATAGTTTTATTTCGGCCATTCCTGGATGCTTTTATACAGTTTTATAATACCTATATAACATGTTAATGTTATAAAATAAAAAGCGATTATTCGTTATTAAAATGTTGGCCGTTTTTTTCCTCTGGTGTAGTCAAGGTAACCAAGATATCGACAAAAATAAAACCGACATGTCGTGATCGTAATGTCAGTAAAAAACAAAGACTTCAGTCGAAATTGAATAGTATTCGCAGTGTACATGTAAACTCGATTTTTAAAATACACACTCGTACACTCTTGTGCGTAACAAATACGCTGCAACATATTACACTTCATATCTATACTAATTTATAAAAATGCATACACTGATACGGTTTAGATCGGAAAATGAGGAGGGAAAAATTACATTGAATTGAGAATATCATAAGAAAAAAAAAAATTCCGAAAATCTACTCGAGCAGCTCTTCCCTTTCATGCGACCTTTTTGAAAATTTTTTTTAATTGGGGCTACCTACTCTACCCGACCAACTAATTTTCTCAATTACCATAACTGAAAGAAATTAAATTACCTTCCATTTATTTGTTAAGAAATATATACAATTAAACGAGTAACAGGTATAACATATTGGTTGTGCTTTGTGAAATTCTTAATATTGATACCAAAACAAACCAACAACATATCAAATTTAAGCATTTCTATGAACGCCATTCGATTATGTATATTTCATAACATTGACAGGTCAAAGTTCAAAATTCTGTGGTATAGGCAGCGGGTATACCCGGGCATAGGTTTAGGTACCCACTTCCGGACCTGATCTTTTTGAATCGTGTTACGAAGTAAACAAATAAAAAATTGACAGATTACCTTAAATTATATTATTTATAATATTCCATTATATGGGTTATGTTGTTTCATTATGTAGATAAAAGTGACAAACAAAACCAAACATAATATATTACTAAAAATTGAATTTTAATTTCTATTCACAGTACGCATTCCATACAAAAATTGGAAGTATTAATTTAAAATTTGCATTACCTATATGTCATGTTGATAATTATTTTGGATTTTTACAATACAACCATCAAATGTATTAAAATATCTATATTCATATCTAGAAGTATCTATCAAATCATTTATATATAAATTTAATATTTATTGTCACATAATTAATTTAATTTATGATACGATACGTTTTAATGAAATTATATAAAGCTTCTATTTTAAAGTGTATTTTAATTCAATAACTCTATTTAGTTATCTGAAATGTCAAATATGCAAGTTAAATATTTAATAGTTACACTAAAATATGTAGAATGTGTATTGCAAATAACACTAATAATTCACTTAACTATTAAATACATTTTTATTATTATATTATAGAAACCTATAAGATTAAAAAATATAAACAAGTACAGTTAGGCGTACTTATCTTAATCATTTAGGAGATATTGGTGTCATAATTCAGTAGTCAAGACATAACATACAAAAATACTGTTCTAAAAGGAATATTTTGTCGAAACATGAGCATAGCGTATTCATAAATCAGTCAAATCAATCATAGCACACAACTATTAACATTGTTAGTGAAATTATATCCATACCCAATTAAATTAAATTTGTATAGTATAAATAATTATAAAAAGGATGGACATTCTTCGCAAGTGGGTACCCACTGTTGTAGGTGGGAAGTTGAGAAGGTAGGCTATAGACGGGAATTTAATATATATCTATAAGCAACAATAAATCATTGCTAACAAAAAAACAATTCTGAGTCTAATTCAGTTGATAATATTGATTTGTCAACAATACAATATGGTATTATGTCATATTATGGTAAAATGAATAAAACAATGTGCGTTTCCATGACAATGATTATTTAAAAAAGATTATTTAAAATAATAAAAACTTAATAATAACAAAAAATAAATAAAAACGGTTGCCAATGACAACAACCTTATTTTTAAACTTTAAATCTTTTTTAACATTAAGATTAAGGTTTTCCTCATTATCTCGAATAGTAATGAGAAATTTTGGAAAATGACTTCTTTAGAGTACCACTCTGAGAAAATTTTCTTTCAGAAAAGGTGCTATACTTGATAATCGGAGTATAGTTTTTGGTAGAAAAGTGTTAAACCAATACATTCATCGTTCCACTCAGAATTTAAAATTAGTATAAATATATATTTTTTATTTTCATACAAAATTTAAGTTTATACTAATACAATTCTAAAGAAATTTATAATAAATTAAGAATCATTTATTTTATTTGATTTTCTAATATGCTTCCCTTTAGTTTTATTTTTAAAATGTCCAGATTTGCTTTGAGTAACTTTATGGTGTTTCTGGTTACTGTGAGTGCCTCCAAGTTTTCCACTAAATCTCTTTTTGCCTATATCCCGTTTATGTCTTTTGTCTTTGTTTTTCAAAAAATCTCTTAAAATGTTTCTTTTCTTCACGAACCTCGGATCATGACTTCCAGTATAATTAATTTTATTATATTCAGGATTATAAAATTCTTCAGCATCTAAAACAAAACAAAAAAAATTAATGGCCTGTTAGAAAATTGTATAACTGATGCATTAATATTAAGTATATTTAGTATAATAATAAATAATTATGAAATGCTCAATATTATTGAAATGTGTAATACACACTAAATCTAATCGTCAAATTTTTATTTGGTATAAAAATACAGTATCACAAATTTATTAAAGAGGCAGCTTAAAGAAGAATGGTTGCGTTCTATAAATCATAAAGCAAATATCACCTTGAAACAATTTTTTGAAAACATGAAATACAGTTTTTAATTATAGACAAGATTATAACTATGTGTGATGTGTCTAACCACAATATACCTAAGGTTGCCACCTTTGAAACATTGAAAGATGGTAGACCCAAAGGCTGATAAGAAAAAAAAAGGTTGTCAGTAAAAGATATCTATGTAGGTTCTCGTAACTAATGAACAAACTATACACAATTATATGAATAGTTATAATTTTTACGACGACCTGGAGAATAATTTACTGAACCCGTAGCCTGTAGATTTCTATGTAAAACCAGAGTATACGGGAGAAACTCGGAGAAGTGGCAACCCTAAATTTACCTTATCTTCAACTTTGAAGGTCACACATAATATCTCAGCTAAACAATCTTGTATTTTATTCGGATTTTGTTTATTAGAAAGAGGACCTTGTAATATACAAAAAACCTTTTTTATCAAGATTGGATTTAAATAGTTTTATTTTTTTTTTAAGTAACTTTGACCATTAAAGTTTTTTATAACTTTAAAATTGTCATTTTTAGGACAGTCAAAAGTTTTGGATTAGGTAGTTCGTAATTATAACATTTTTTTCTCATTGTTTTTCTAGTTTTAAGTTTTTACTCTTATATACACATATATAGGTATTACAATTAATTTTCTATCAGTTTTGACTATTTATATTATTATTAAAAATGGTAAATAAAAGTGTTTTTATTTGTTAAAATTAAATTATTGTTCAAATTATGGATAATTTAGTAATCAATGAACTATTTAAAGTTATTGCTATTATTATCAAGGCAAGCTTCCATCCAAAAAATTCAATAATTACAAACTACTTAATTTGAAACATTAGACAGTTCTAACAATTATATATTTCAAAGTTGCCTAGAAAAAATTAAAAATTAATTTTCGAAAATAGCAGTTCCTATTGAAGAAAATTTGATTTAACTGTGTATACGCAAATAAATAAGTTACATTTTTTTTTCATAATTTGTGTACTTTAATGTCCTCTGTTTAATGAAAAAACCCGAAATAAAATACAAGATCATATAGCCTAGATTTTTGTGTTACCTTTACAGTTGAACACACATTGTAATACTATAATATATGTATTGGTACCTTTGAATCTTGAATCATCTACTTTAAAAAAAAAAACTTCTCTCCAAACACCTCTGGACCCTAAAATTTTTTCTGAAGCTACTTTATCATCAAAATTGTCTACATTGTCTTCATGAATATTTTCTTCTTCAGAATCACTGGAATCATCAATAAATGGATTTTGACCAAATTTTTTTTGAGGATTAGACATTTTCTCTGCTTCATAGTCATCTTGTTCTAATTTATCACTACCTAAAATAATAAAAACAACAATTAACTATACTAAAAATTGTGGTTAAAAAAATTATAGATGATAAAAGAAGAGAAAACTGCACGAAAACTTACATAAGAGTGGTGCTACAACAATTTTTCTTTATTAAGAGTGAGAACAATTTATCAATTAATATTTTATACTTATATTGAGATGCATAGAAATAATATGCGAGTTTTTAAGTAAAACTAAAATACTACGTGTACTAATTTTTTTGTTAAAATCAATGTCAAATAAAAGACAATTTATTACAGTTTAAGATTTTTTTTTTGTTTTATGTAGAAATATAAAAGTGAGAATAATGATTGCAGTTCTGGCGTACATTTCAACATATATTTAGCTATACAATTTAAATATTTCATCCATTTGTAGGTACTTTCAATTAATTTACTGAATTAGAATCACCATAAGGTTAGTAACTCTGTACACAATATTTAGTTTAGTAATAATAGCAATACAAAACTAATAAGTACACTTAAATATCAATAAATCAATAATTAATTGATTATAAATAACTAGATAAAAGTAATGCTAAGGATATACATATATACAAGGATTTGAAGAGAATGTAGCTTAGATTAAGACAGATTCATTTTATTAATAAATTGATTAATTAATAATTTATCATACCTAGTGGAGATACGGGGTAGATTCATTTACATTTATGGTTACATACTTGACATTTGTGTAGTTTTTTATTTTTAAGATTGATGTTATTTTTATAGTCTGAAATTGTTAAAGTGCTTAAGCAATTTATTTTTATTAAATTATTATTATTATTATTGATTAATTTATGGAAAATTGTTGTAACTATTGTTATCTCACAGGTATTTTAATGCATATTATTTACTAAAAAGGTTTATTAAACTATTAAAGTGATTTTTTTAAATTAAAAAATTGAAAGACTCAATTAATGTTGTTTTATATTCTACCATTTTAATCTACACATGCTAAACAGTAAAATTAACAATTGTCATGTATTTTTGAAAATAATACTAATGCTAATTATATACCAACTCACTTTTATCAGATGTATGAAACAAATTGGTTAAACTAAATTGAGATTGTGAACTAAATACATCTTTTAATTTATCTTCAACTTTATAATATTTATCTGTATCAATAACTGGTTCTTTTGACTGTTGCTGTTGAACTTTTTGTTTTTGTTTTTTTGATACCCTTTTTTGTTTTGGTAATTCATGTTTGTCTTGTTCATATTTTTTATGTTCTTCTTGTGTTGGATCGTATCTTACCATATTAAATCTAAAATAAGATATAACAAATATAATGAAATTTAATATATATATTATTAATAATGATTCTTCTTCTAGTCCAAGTATTAATTGTAATGATTATATTTATTAATAGGAAACAAAAATTGAAGATATCACTTCAAAAAGAATATACAAAAATACAATAAAAACAAATTATTTACTGAGAAACTTTTTAAGTCTAATTCTTATGATTTATTGGTAATACAAATAATAACCTCACATTTGGTCTTCATTATTTTTTCTAGGTTTTGAAACTGCTCGGCCAACCACGTCTTCTAAAATATTCATTTGCTTTTCTATTTCATCATCACTCATTTTTTCAGTTAGTTCTTGATCATTAAAAAATCGTTGATCCATTACAAAACGATCATCTCCTGTTGCTTTAGACGTTTGCATATGAAACAACTAAAATGGTAAATTATTAGAAACAAATCATTAAACAATTTATATTGTATGAATTTAAATATAAAATTCAAATTCTCTATTGTAGGTGAAATATTTGAAACTATTATTTGCATATAATATAAATTATATTTCAAAACTATTGTTACCTTTTTGCCTTTTTCACCCTCAAACCGCAATTTCAATTTATAATCAGACACTAGCTCTTGATTTTCAGGCTCATTAGCATCGTCATCATCAAACAGTGATATTTTTTTTTTAGATAATTTTGTACCACTTTCTTTGCATTCTTGTTGGTCACCATATTCATCAAATATAATTTTCTTGTTTGAAGATTCTCCCTATAGAAATAAAATAATATAATTACATTTAAAATTAGTTTTTAATTTCAGTGTCAAAATACTTTAATTTTTATTATAAAATAATATGTTAGGTATACTATTTTATAATTTTAAATCATTTTTCTGAGGAAATAATTGAATGCCTGTAATGTGAGACGCGAGGAAAGGTATTAACAGAAACAATGGAGATTTTTGGAAAATAATATAGGTATGCATTTTTATCAATGTACCAAGATGTTTACATAATATTAATATTAATATTAATTATTTTATAAATATATTTTGGCATAATTCTAGTTTAGCTCCTACGTGATTTTTTTTTTTCAAAATGTATGTTTTTGTGTTTAAATTAAGAATGTAAAAAAAAAGTCATATGAAATTCGTTTGAAATTTATAGGGGAAAACTTTATGAAGTTCGGATTTTCCATTTCGAGTATTTCTTAATTAGAATTTAACATTTTCAAAAATTTTTTTTTTTCAAAATGTGTATTTTTAATGCGTAATCTATTGGTGTAACCAAAACTTACTTATCATACTTTAATAGTTTTTGTACATTAAATTTGAAAAATAGTTTTTTTGGAATTAATCCAAAATGTGGTCAAAAATAGACATTTTTTTCATTATTATTAATTGTGGTTATTGATATTTTGATAACAAATTTTTTTTTATTGAAGTCAGAATAAGTTTATCTGGCTTAATTTTAGAGTTACAAACGTTCAAACGTGCTGTATTTAGCTGTGCTCACTCGGACAATTTCAATGGAAAATAACCCTAGAGAGTGACCACATTAGATCTCTAGTTCCACTTATAATGCTTTCTCAATTTACCCTGTTACCTACCCGACATGGTTTGGCACAACAAATCGAGGATTATTTCCGATTAAAATTGTTCGAGTGAGTTAAGCGAAACACAGCGTGTTTAAACGTTTGTAACTCTAAAACTAAGCCAGATAGACTTATTCTGACTTTAATAAAAAAAACTTTGGTATGAAAATATCAATAACTACAAATAATAATGATATAAAAATGTCTATTTTTGACCAAATTTGGATTAACTCCAAAAATGTTATTTTTTAAGGTTTATGTACAAAACATATAAAAGTATGATAGGTAAGTTTTGATTATACTAATGGATAAAGTATCCAAAAATACAAATTTTGGAAAATTTTAAATTTTAACAAAAAAATATGCGAAACAGAAATTTTCGAAACCTACCCGAACTTTAAAAAGTTTTCTCCCATAACTTCTAAACGAAGTTCATCCACCTTTTTTACATTCTTAATGTAAACACAAAAACATTTATTTTGAAAAAAAATCCAAAAAATCACGTAAGAACTAAACTAGAATCGTTCCTATATTTTTATTAACTATCCATACTAATTCCAACTAAACAATATAATATTTGTATATAATACTAAAACATATTAATTTATAATACCTTCATGACTATATATTTACCTTAAGCGCATTAGCAATAGTATATTTTTGGTTTTGTAATGTTTTCCATTTTTCGGCCAATGCATTTTGTCTTTTAGCATCAGCTTGTATTTTGTCGATGTTGTCGATGTCTGTAATAATGGAAAACAGCTTATATAACCGAACTAACTTAATCCTGAACTTAGGATTACTTACCATTTTTTTGTTTTACTTTTTTCTTTACTACTGAACCGATTCCTCTGAAAGCTGGTAGATTTCCCCTAAATTTGTTTTCAGCGTTGTCTATTTCGTTAACAATCATGGCGAAGGAAGTTGTTGGGCGATTTCAAAATGTGTAAATAAGTTTAATAGGCACCTATCTTAAAAACACCTATCTTTGTAAAAAAACAATGTGCTTCTATTGATAATTTTATATCATAAAATGATAACGTATTTGATTATGATTTAAGCATAGATAATTTCTTTATTATCTATGAATTTAAGACGTAACAAACGGCTGTAACTTCTGAAGAATAAATAGCTGTTATTTTATTATGTTTCCTAAAACCGTTCATAGTTTCTAGCTTGTTGTTGACGTATACTGAATACCGAAATTCTAACCACAAACCTCAACCTCAACGGCCATTTTTCATTTTGGAATTTGTCCGTCTGATAAACTCTTCTACACCATCGGCATTTCCGAGTTTCTGATTCATCAGTATTCTTTAGTCATTACTCTGTGCACAGTTATCATCTCAACACAAGACATCTCACTGGTCAGTAATCTGCTATTTTTTTCGTTTTATTGTATAAGTTCTTTTATTTGTCTCCACTGTACCGTCCGTTAGGCCTACCGGCGGTCACTTGTTTTACATGTTCATTTGCACGATACTAACTTCGTTTCAAATAATCATCAGAAAAATCATGGGCAACCCAAATGAAGAACGTACATTCATTATGATCAAGCCCGATGGCGTGCAACGTGGTTTGGTTGCAAAAATCATCAAACGGTTTGAGACAAAAGGATTCAAATTGGTGGCCATGAAGTTTGTTTGGGTAAATCTTAATCTAGTTTACATAACATGGTTTTTTTTTTTTTTTATTATTTTCATTAATATAGTTGTTCAATATAGGTTCAGTTAATTGTATTTGGTATTGAGCACTTGTGCTCCATACATAAGGGCCTGAGGTACAAGACATGTTAATACTCAATACCTACTCAATAATAAACTAAAAAAAAATAAATACTATACCATTATCTTGTATTCTGTATTAAAAATAATTGTTGGCCTTTCTTTTCATTTTCAATTAGCCAAAATTATCTTAAATGATTCATCTGAATTTATTCCATAAACTGTTCTAGCATTTTTTTTTTTCAATTTTCCATTACAAATTATCTAGTTAGTTTAGTTCTATTTAAAATTAAGTTTTACATAAATATAATTTATTATTGATTGACAAATGCTTATCATACCTACTCTTAAGTACCTAATTTTAGAATTTGTCTTCATTTATAATATACAATTTGTAAATTTGTACCTAAAGGGCTCAGTTAGCGACATGGGTTTAGAGTAAGAAACAAACATATTACTTATTATTAATACATATATTTACATACCACGCTTTATGTGAAAAGATATTAATGACACTCACAGAATTTTTGTTAGAGTAAAGTTATATCTACAGATTAAAAATAATTTCACTTAATAACATTTCAAGCTCTAACTATACATGATTATTTTTATCTAATTAATTAATATAATAATTGCATCATTAAGATTGTATCAAAGAGATACATTCAATCAGAATTATTATTATAGATATGATAAAAAGTGGTAAATATAAATAAATTGCTTTATAAAATATTGGGTATCAACATTTTATTTAAACTTATTTAATTATGATATCTTGCTATTCTTGCATTCGCTGGTTATGCCTTGTAAATTAATCACCCTCATAACTATGCACTGGTATAAACATTTCTGAACTTATCAAACTTTGAACTCTGAAAGAAAATGCTGGATGTAAGATTCATAAGTAACTTATTTCTTAGCAAAATTGATGCTACTTGTCTATTAGATAGAATCAAATTTCATATACCTAGGATTGGATCTCGTAATATACAAGTTTTTGATATCAGCACTCTCAAAACTAATTATCTATATAAGACCCTGTATAAAGAATCATGGGTATAATTAACTCAGACCCAAGTCTTGTAGATTTTTAATCCAACTGAAGTATAACAATAACATGAATCTTAGGCTTGGACCACAAATTATTATTATAATTTTTTTGTTTTTGATTAATAATAATATTCATATTAACTGTATTGTTTTACCATGTTGTACTATGTCAACTTTTATTTGCTTTTCCCTTTGTATAGATTTGTTTAGGTCTTTAGGATTTTTAATTTCAGATCAATCTCAAATAGGGTTTTGTCCAAAATGAATATGCATTTTTAAGTAGGTACTTGAAAAACTATTAGAACTGAAAGTAAATCTAATCAATATTATATAGACTATAACAAAGAAATGAAAATATTGTTCAATAATTAAATGATAATGATATTGTTTTAAACTCTTGTATTATCATTTATATAAACTTTAAATAGATTTCATGGAAACTATTTAATATTTATGTTTACATATATTCACTAAAAATGATAAACTATCTATTATAATTTGTATTTTTCAGCCATCACAAGAATTGTTGAAGAACCATTATGCCGATCTTTCCAGCAAACCATTCTTCCCTGGTCTTATTGAATACATGTCATCTGGACCAGTTGTGCCCATGGTAAATTAAACATATTTACATTATATTTTGTATTATTATCAGGGTTTGGTATTTGTAGCTCAGCTCTTTTAATCAGTAAAAAAGTGCCTAATAAGCTGAATAATCATTTATAAGTGCTAAAAAAATTTAAAACACACCTACCAAAAGTATATTATTATGTGTGTATATATATATATATATAAAAACTGTAAAAAGCCAAAAGAACACTTTCAAATTTCATATTTGAACTCGTAACATGACATCAATTTAAATAGCACTCTGCTAGATTTTATATCAAAGCAATAAAATAAGTAAATGCTATTAGTCCCGAACCTAGATAATTATAATGTACATATATATATAAATTTATCAATTATAATTGTAGGTTTGGGAAGGATTAGATGCAGTGAAAACTGGACGTGTCCTCCTTGGTGCCACTGATCCGAAAAACTCTAACCCCGGCACAATTAGAGGAGACTATTGTATTCAAGTTGGCCGGTAAATATATAGTATACACATTTAGTTTTATTTGTAATAATATTAGATTAATAACTTAAACTAATTTTTTACTTATTGTTTTAATAGTAATATCATTCATGGGTCCGATGCTGTAGAGTCAGCAAATAAAGAAATTGCTCTGTGGTTTTCTGAAAAAGAAGTAATTCAATGGCAACAGAATAGTTCTTCGTGGTTGTACGAATAAACTCAATCAAAACATGGTATTTTTAATATTTAAGTGATAATTGAGCTTAACACATTTATTGTGTCTACATATTTAATGGTACATTTAAATAAAAACATTTATTATCTTTATGCGACTACATTTTTTAAATTTGTTTTAGATTTTAATTTTTAGTTTTAAGTTTGTTTTGTTTTTCAAATAATATTTTTAATATTTTTTTTTCTGTGACCAATGTTATTACTGGAATTTTGGTTCTAATTTTCAAGTAGAGCACCTTTTCTGAAAAGATCTTGGGATGGTACTTTAGGAAGGTCTTATTTGATTTTCTCAGGGGTTTTCATAATAAATGGGGGATAAACTCAAAAATTAACGAAATTTATTATTTTCCAAATTGAATTACAAAAACATGTTTAACTGAACGCTGCTCAGAATTGTTTTTTGTTAACAAAATGATTGATATTTCAGACATTAAGGTACCCCTCATTTCTAACTTTTCACCTACAACAGTGGCCCAACCATAGTGTGAAGTATGTCCTTTTGTTTTTTTTCTGCAATTAAAATTTTGATACAAACCATAGACCTATTAAAAAATGTGCTGTGCATTGATAATATTTTGTGTCCTCAATATAAACGTGGGGCAATTATGGATAAAAAAAACACATAAATATTCTATTCCAAGAAAAAATGTATGGCATGAAACAGGTATTAATGTGTCAATAGCATGTATGTAGCCATATGATAGAAGATATGTTTAATGAAATCTCCAAACATATTATATTAGACTAATTTCCATTGGACAATCATTTACTACAATTAATAAAAATTTAACAACAATTTTATTTTAAAATAAGATTACATTATCATAACATTACAATTGGTCATCCGCAACAAAGAAATTATCATCTCTCACTAAAATCATAACTTTAAGAACCTGTAAAAATACAACTTAATAATATTACATTATTTGTTAATTGTACAGTATGACCATATTATAATTAAATAATTTATTATATTTATATATAGTTGTTTCAAACTATAACAACAAAAATTAAAAAGTCAACTATACAAATATATTAGTTATTATATGATTAATGATATTAACACTGTTAAAGTAAATTATGTTTTTGTTTCTATTGCCCAACATTATTTCTAATTTTCTAAATAATTTATGTCTATAATAATTTCATAGATATGTAATAAGTGATAATTAATTTGATAAAATAAGGACTTATCATAAAATCATAAATAACATATTTTTCTTCAAGATTGTCCTTATTTACAATAATAGCACTTTTTTGGACAGGAAATCTGGCTGGGAAGGTATTTTAAGGGAATTATTTTTCGATTTTCCCAAGAATTTTCCTAGAGTAAATGTGAAAAACCGAGAAAAAACATAAGAAAAACAGTATAATATTAAACAAACATATTATTAAAGAAAATATTTAACACATATTTAGTTATTTAATATTATACCATAATACCACATATACATTGTTAACAAAGCATTACTATCTACTGAACTCTGTTTAGAATTGTTTTTTTAGTTCAAGTACAGAAAATGAAAACGCCCAATAATACAGTGTATATCCCATCAAGATATACTTTGTTTCCATTGTAATATCTCTGAGGATAATAAAAGATAATTTGATTCTGGTTTTTTTTATATTAGTCACTTGGATATGGACTACAAATATTAATATTGTAATTAATTTTTTATGTTTTGTTAAAAAATGAAACAAAAATAACTTTATTTTATTTTTTTTGAAAAATTTGAAGATAGTCAGTTTATAGAGTTTATATTTCTAAAAATTTTGACATATCAACTTTTTATTTTCATTAAATTAATGATTTTGAATAATGTTTTTAATTTTAGAGAAAAAAAGTGCACAGTCAATTAATTATATTAATATTAATCAATTAGAGCTTAGTGATTACAGCTTACTGCATAATTATAAAAAAAGCTGCCTTTAATAAAATTATAATATTATAAAAAAAGTTTATAGTATTTCCTTAATTCTCAGATTCCATAATCTATACGAAATTACGATTATATTTTAAATTGAGTAAGTGTACAAATATTAAAAATATCTACTGCTCAATTATATTTGAACCGTATGAAGTCTGGGGGATATTTTACTGGTGGGGTGTTTATTAGTTGCCCTCGGCTAATATTTTTGACATTAAAACAATATACCAGTTACCCTCAACAAAATATACTAGTTGCTCAAACATGGGTAATATTCAGAGTAGTGTATTCTGAATACTTTTAAAATAATTTTTTTCAGAAGTATTCAATGCTGTATCATGCATATTTTTAGAAAGTATGTAATCCCTTAAAAAAATATTTTTTGTCTCGTTTTAGAATATTTTTCTTTCTACAAGAAAATTGTGAAACAATTGCATATTATAATGGTGTTATTTGATGGCGCAAATCGTTATCAAACAAAATTTGTTTCAGAAATGTACAATTATTTATCTAAAAGTACCACAAAACACTTGAATTCTTAAATGATGCACCAACCGTAATAAAAACATTTATTAAATTCAACACATTGCTACCCAGCAGTG
>CABPRJ010000558.1:0-59340 GCA_902439185.1 Cinara cedri | reverse complement strand
ATGATGAAGAGACCGTGGAAATTATGACTTACACTTGTAATGTATGCCGAAAAAATTATAATAACTGGGAGAAACTGATTCTTCATAAGTACTTTAAACATAAATCTAACTTACCTTATAAATGTGGTATTTGCAATAAATCCTTTGTATTGAATAGTCATCTAAACCAGCATTTACTAAAACATGATGATTATCAACAAACTATGCGTCCTGTAGCTGTTCAAACTTCATCTAATATTAGTTTTAACAAAGTTCCTACAACATATAAAAGATTTCAATGCACTAAATGCATCTACAAAACTAAAACTGCAGAAAAACTATCATATCATTTATCAGTTTGTGATGGTTCAATAGAACCCACGACTGATACTGATACAAATGAATGCAATGTATGCATGAAAAACTTTTTTTCTAAAGGTCAATTAAACAAACATTTAACTTATCACAATTCCATCTCAAATTTAAATGTTCAAGTTTCTCATAGAAATGTTGTTGATAACCAACAGCCAGTTGGTTTCTCAAGCAATCAAGAAACCATGAATTCATCGACTAATGGAGTACCAAATACTAGAAGTACCGCCCTAAACAAATTTTTGGAATTTAAATGTTTATATTGTAAAGTAGCTTGCCGGTCTAAACGCACAAGAATTAATCATATTAAATCCCATCACCCCAATCAAGTAGTTGTTGAAAATAACTCATCTAAGTTGCCCACGACACCATGTCAATGGTGTGACAAGGTAATTACAAAACGTAACTTGTTACGCCATATCAAATCAAAACATCCCAATGTTAAACCATTTGATTGTACTTTCTGCTCTATGAAGTTTAAATTATTGTGTGGAAAGAAAGTTCATATTTCCAAATGCCATGCAACAAATTAAAAATAATGTTTATATTCAAGATACAAAACATTAATTATTTGAACTCATTTTCTTTTAAAAAGACTTAGGTTATTAAGTTCCAGTTTCTAATAATAATTATTAAAATAAAAAAATGTGTATAATAATGTATTGGGGTCTGACCACACAGGAATTTGTTGCAGCATATTAGCAGCCAAAAACATGATTTAATGGAGCGCGTATGCATTAAAATCATGGCTTTGAAATTTTCTAGTTTCTATTCTCAAAATTGTTTATGTATGGCCAGGCTCTTATAAGCTCACATTTATATGTACATAACATAATGTTAAGATGACTAACTGCCTGTTACATCAATAATTGCATTATTCAAATATTTGTACAAACAATGTATATTTATTCATTTTTTATTTATCCTAATTGTTCAATTTTACTCTCTATTTTTATTTGTAATTTTCATTAGAATAAATCATTTTACTATTTATTAGGTGAATAACCTGATTAGATTAATTATTGATAGTTTTTATATGTACATGCTGAATGGCATTAAATAATTTTAAAGATTGCTTTCAGTAATAATATGTGTGTGAAATTTAAGTGTGTCAACTTTTGTGTAACTCTATAAATATAATTGTATTTTTGTTTAGTTATTAGGTAATTTTTTTCATTCTTATTGTACAAAATGAACAAATAATTGAAATTAAGTATTCACTGTAAATACCAACACTAAAATATAAATCTTGATTTATTGTATACATTATGTATTATATTTTTAAAATAAAAACATTTTTTTTTTGTATATAATTAAGTCTTACAAATTTAATTGTTAATTTAATAACATGTGCAATAATATTATAATTTATATGTATCCATATAATTGTGATTCTTGTCATAATTGGATACATTAATCTGTTTTATTGAAAATATTTGTCAACAGTTAAAAAAAAAAAACTAATATATTAAGTGTACAGAAATAATAAATAACATGTCATATCCACCAGTTAAAGCACTTAACCACTATAATCACATTTGAGTTAAAAGGTTAAATTTGAGGTAAGTATGAGCAGAATATAGTATACACTTATTGCCCTACAATGTTATTATTTACAATCTATTAAAAAGGAATTGTTTTCACACCAATTGTCTTGAAATTAAATCAGCCATTTCTAATACACTATTGATACAATATGAATGCATAATACAATTTTTTTAAATTATATATTTAAAAAAAATGGCCTAATTGAAAATTTTAAAAGTGAAAAAATAAAGTTATCTTTTTTAACAATTAGTGGATGGAAATAAAAATTCAATTTTTCTTCATTTGTGATCCCCTGACACAAATCTAGATTGAAAAAAAATAAACATTGACAACAATATAGGTAACACTGCAAGACAATCTATATATTTAATTATGAAATAAAAAGTGTAATTGAAATATAAAATTTCACTAAGTTAACAAAGCCGTGTATAAAGAATTTATTTAAATACTTACTTAAAAAATAAACATTGGGAAAATTAGAGCTGTGTGACCCATTATCTCATGAAAATCTTTTTCTTTTTTTTTTTGAGATTTAAAATAAAATATCTTATGTTAGATAGTCAATTATTTAAGTAGGTTATTCATAAGTTAAGTGTTTACTTATAAAATAAAGTACCACTCCAGTCAAATTTCCTTTCAGAAAAGGTGTTACACTTGAAAATCAGAACAAAATTTCTGTTAAAAAAGTTGTTCATAAAAAAAAAAAAAACTGAAACTAATACAATTTTTGCTCCGCCTGGAATCTAAAAGCTGCCCTACGATGTACCTATTTTCCCAGTTTTAATAAATTAATAAATTAAGAAAATTGGAAAAATTAAAAAATGATCTGCATAAAATTCAGACAAAAGTATCTAAATATGTAGTTATTATCTTTGGGTATATCTTCATCTACCAATGAAGAAGAATAACCTGATAAATTGAATTAACTTCTTCAGAAGTAATATCTCATACAGATATTGAAATTAAGTCACAGATGGACTTAAGTTAAATCTATCAAACACAATGAAGAGAATTCAGTTTTAAATTTCAATCAATGTAAAGAGTCCATTAGTTGGATCCATAACTAATAAATCAGAAAATGCCCTTTTAAAGATTGAAGTTGAGTGACTATTCTAAAATAAATAGTCTAAAAAACAACTATTCCCATTTGCAGTCATAGCATAGGATAATGATGATACAATAACTTAACCATTGCTAATCAAAAATACGGTTCTAGATGGAGTTCAGTTGATATTTATGCTTTATCTACAATATATATGTCATATTATGGTTAAATTAGCTAAATAGACATTACATATTTTCTTTAATAATATTCTGATTTTCACGTTTATTTGTTTTTTCTCAGTTTTCCCATGTTTTTTCCTGTTTATCACATTTGCTGGGAATACTCTTGGGAAAATTGAAAAATTACCATGAAGATAAAATTTCCTTTTAGAAAATAAGCTACACTTGATAAATCGGAGCAAGATTTCTGGTAGAAATTTTGCAGAACAATTCGATGGGTATTTTTCGATTAAAATAGTCCAAGCGAGCGATATAGCTGGGTCTCTAGATGTACCTAAAATGTATTTGTTTTTTCCTTGTTTAGGTACAAGTGAAAAAATAATTGAAAACAATTTTTTTCGAAACACGAGTTCGAACTCTAGCATGAAACTAGGTATGTATAACCATTTAGTTATGACAAACATTCTTTTGAGGTAGCAATATTTAGTTATTTAACATAGGTGTAACATATATTAATATCCTTATAATATCAGAACTTCAAAAATCTATAATTCCGAAACTTAGTCCGCTCAATTCTGAATTTTTGATCGTTTTAAAATAGGCAGTATACATATGTTCGAAAAAAAAAAAAATTGAAAAATTAGATTCACATAATTTTTTTCTCAGCGATTTTCGTCAAAAATTGATATTAAAATTTCTTTATAAAAAAAAATACTACGACAAACTCAAATATTATTTTTTTGACCACAAAATAAAACTCTTAATGAACCTCCCGTTAAATTTTTCCGCATTTCTCTTAAGTCTAACAATTTTACCACAGAGTACCTACCAAATAAAAATTTCATACAAAACTCGCAAAATTAAAATATCTATAAATAGCTCTGAAATGGCTTAAATTTTTTGAAAATTTTACTACGTACATAAAAGTCAAATATAAATTTCCTATCCAAATTTTAAGTCCATAGAGATCGATACAAATATTTTTAACTAAATTTCAACAAAAATATTAAAATTTTTATAAATCCTAAAATTGGCCAAAAAGTTTCGAAAATTTGACCATGTCCAGAAAAGGCAAACATAATTATCCTGTTTAATTTCGTTATTATTAATTTAATTTAATTAATTTTACGTACCCCACCTTCCCAACTATACCTATCTAAAATAATGTCCCCAATATCACCTTTTTACTATACAATGCATTAACCTTTGGTAATCTAATATTATTCAATTTTGTTCTAAAAACTTGGTACTTATTTACAGATTTTAGGTATTTTAAAAATATTAAATCAAAATAAAATATTATAATTTGTTATAAATTACATTTTTTTAAAATATTTTATTACCACAGTCCGCGGCAGACATCCTATTAATACTTTAGATATATAATACTTATTAATAGTATATACTAATACTAAATAGTGGACTATCACTGAAATCTGGTATTGAAAGTGTGTCAGTGGCGTTGAATTTCATAAGTTGACTGATTGTATTTTCTTTATTATTTTATGGTCACCTATAAACGATAGAAAAATTGTCTTCCGATGTATTCAAATACCTAAAAGTAGAAAAAAAATGTTGCTTTACGAATTTTGAACTTAAGACCATTAGAATAAGAAGCAGTAAATATAACACCGTGCCATCATATGTTTAATGCCTGACGATTATTTTTATAAGAAAAAAGAAAGCCATAATATTTTTAGATAAAACCTACCTTTCTTACATTTTCCTGTTTTTTCGGCTTTTCACAGCTAAAGAGAAAATTCTTGAAGAATTCGAAAAACGACCTGTTTAAAGTACCTCCCCACACCGATTTCCTTTTAGAAAAGGTGCTACAAGTAAAATTGGAGTAAGTCCTCTGGTAAAAAAGTTGTCCACAAAAAGAATCAAAAACGCACGTGAGTGGGCCACTGTTATAGGTGAGAAGATGAGAAAATAATAGAGGGAAATTGAATGTATATCTGTACGCAACGATTAATCATTGTTAACGAAAAAACGATTCTGAGCGAAGTTCAGTTGATAGTGTTGCTTTGTCAATAATATGTACATGTAACATTATAGCAAAATAATTAAATATGCATTATATATTTTCTTTAATAATATTTGTTTAACACTGTACATATTTTCCTTTTTTCTATGTTTTTTCCAGGTTTTTCACATTTATTATTAAAACAGTTGCAAGAATAATCAAAAAATTATCCCCCCAGTAAGAGATTTCCTTGGAGCGAAATTGCCGATAAGGGAAGTTGTCCACAGAAAAAAAAAGCATTGTAAAACCAATACATTCCTCGCTTCTTCCAGAATCTAAAAGAGGTCATATCAGAAGGTTAAAGGACTAAAAAAATGAAAGATATAGTAGACACCTGATGTACAATGTTGAGGCAAATAATTTCAAATTACCGTCTTAGGATAAACAACCGCCATTGGTAAAAGTCCGAAATTGTTTACCAATTAATTTTACACAGCTTAATTTTTTTTTTTTTAAAGACCATGTATATTTTCTTAATCGCTATACTGTTACATACTGTTAAAAAAAATGTATGTTATGATTCTCAAGGCATGCATTTTAAAGTTGTCTGAAAGTTCATAATGATTAAATAAAAAGGTTGGAAAATGTGAACTGTAAAATAAAAATACTTAGCATTTAAACTATAATAGATAGATAGGTAGAAAATATAATATGCTTGTGACCTTTGTGTTATCAGCTTCAATAAAATAAATCGATAGTATTTTGTAAGAACATATGCCAAACAAATCTAAACATGAGTTGGTACCTACATCAACGTTTTTCGTCAATTTTTGATTTTCCATGCAGTTTTCATAATAGTTGTGAAAAACCAAAAAATAAAAACTGATCAATTTATATTTGAATTATATTAAATAAATTATATATATAATAAAAAATATATTAAATATTAATTTTATATTTCAAATTTTTAAGGTTCCAATAGAAAAACAACAAGAGACCATTCTTGTTACATTTTTAATGGCTACGACACGATTAATCATAAAACATATTTTTTACGACACGATTGAGCAAATTTGTCGGCGTAACTAAGGATATAAAAATACAAAAGAAAACCTACACGATTTTTTTTTTTTTTTTTTAACTGTCCAAAAGCTTTTATTATAACGATCAAAGATCTTTAACAATAGTACAATACCTTTCAAGGGTGTACATAAATACTTGTGATGTATCAATATACAAGAAAGAAACAAAATAAACCTATTGAGTTTCACTCCCAGTGGAGTAGCCCCGGTCTTAGTCTAACAATCATATATTAAGCCATATGGTCTTTGGCGTAAGTATCGTCTAATATCTTGAGAGTTGTCGAATAGTTAAATTGCTGCTGGATTGGTGTGTTGACCCAGATTTTTCTAATATTTGCGAGCAAACTCGTTCTGGGCGGAGGTAATCATCATATCCCGGTGTATAATGTCGTTTCTGTCATATCGGTATGTTGCGACAATGTTACGGAGAACGACGTTCTGGCAACATTGAATAATCTCAATATTGGACTTGCTGGCACAACCCTACAGTTGAATTCCATAATTCCATATTGGTTTATTTACACGATTGCGCATACAAAAAATCTGATGTTGTTATATTCAATTTTGAACTATATTATAAAAAAAAAAATATTTGTTTAAATAATAATTATAATAATTTAAAATATAGTATGAATTAAAAATACAATAAGATTTCAAAGTCAATAATAATCAAACTTTATAGATCTGTAAGTTAATAATAATAGCCTCTTTCCAATATAATAATATTAAAAATATACTTATAAAAAGGCGGACGTAGTTCGCACGTGGATGGGCTACTGTGGTAGGTGTGAATTGGGGAAGGTAGTAGAGGGGAAATTTCTTACTGAATGTAGATTTTTACGTGACGATTATAACCATTATATATATATATCATATTATGGTAAAATATTTAAAGCACTAAAGCACTAATCATTTATCAATATTATTACCACAGTTAATAAAATAATAATTTGTCAAACAAATAAAATATTTCAAAAAACTCATCAAAACTGTGATGACATTTTACAGAGTTACCAACTACATTTTTAATATTTTGTACGTTCAAGTTATTTACATACAAATTGGTGATATTTTTATTTCCTAAAAGCATATCATGTATAGGTGGTCTTTATTTTTCGCTTGTGATTTTTTTCAGGTTACCCCCCTTAAAAAGGTTCGATTACTAAAAATAAACGCTACAAAAAAAGTTTCAGGTAAATTCATTAATATTAACCCGTGCCACAACAGCTCTAAATTTACAAAAATAGAAAATTTTCAATATTATCAATTTTTTTAATTTTTTTTAATATAACTCCAGGAAAAAAAGTACTTACAAAAAATTTGTTAAAATATAAATGATAGAACACTACATTTTCTACAATTTTTTTTATATAATATTTTGCAAATATATTATTTTTTCAAACATTTTAATATTTAAGGCAACTTAAAATACAACTAATAATTATTTATTATTTAATTTACAATTATAATAACATTGTTACCTAATTATTTTATCTGTAATATATTTTAATTATAAATGATAATACCAAATTATTGTGATAGTGCAGTAAGTTTTTCTTTTTTGTGGTCAGGATATTTTTTGCGGTAATCACTAACAACTTGTAGAAGGTATTATTTTTGAGATTCGTTTTTGGTAATTTTTTCATTATAGTCCTCTATAAGTTTTACTCCTCTTTCTGCTATATCGTTTATTACTGGAATATTTTTTATAACTAACAAAGCTTTAGAATAGTCTCCATTATTTTCCCAATTAATTGGATCTTCATTCAAAAAAATGGTGTTGATGGAAAATCGTTTAAATAGTGTTTTAGTATTAACACATATAAAATCATCGATTTTCAATAACTCATTTGCATTTTTTGGCGATATAGTTAAACGTTGTGCATTTGAAATTAATTCTGATGAACTTTCGTCGTTGTTTAGAGCATGAACCATTTTTCTTTTTATCTCNAGGTGTGGGGCAAAATATTGATCGTTTAAGTAGATAATAATGTGGAAAAATATTTTGATAAAGGGGGGCGTGATCTATATAGGTCGAGTACGTAGTGCATGTAGGAAAAAAATGTAAAAAAAAAAAATCCTTGCTCCCTAGGTCCTTGTTCCCTAGCTCCTTGCTCTCCAGCACCTGCACCTGCACTTGGCACATGCACCGGCACTTACATGTGTACCTGGCGTAGAACCTGCTATTTTATACTACTGTGACGATTATTACCATTGCTAACGAAAAAATGATTCTAAGAGGAGTTCTTTTAATAGTGATACTTTGTCATCATTATATATTATATATATATAAATATCATATTATGGTAAAATAATTAAATAGGCAGTATATATTTTCTTCAATAATATTTGTTTAATAACGTACTTATTTTCCCATGTTTTATCCCGATTTTCCCCATTATGAAAACAGCTGGGTTAAATCAAAAAATTGCTTCCTTAAAGTATGCCTCCCCCAGTCAGGTTTTCTTTCGGAAAAATTGTTATTATTGTAAATTAGAGCACAAAGAAAAAAAAATAAATGTCATTGTAAAATCTATATATTCCTCGCTCCGCTTATTATAGGTACTTACAAGTAGGTGTAGTTGTTTTAGTTACTTAAAAAAACAATCTTTAGCACATCTTGCACTTTAAAGATGTAAAGACGGACATACTTCACACGTGGATGCAGCCATTGTTGTTTGCGAAAAGTTAGAAAGGTGATAGATGTGAAATTTAATGTATACCTATCTATAAGTAACTATTGCTAATGAAAAAACAATTCTGAGCGGAGTTCGGATGATAGTGTTGCTTTATCAATATTATATATGTCATATTATGGCAAAATAATTACATAGGCATTATATATATTCTTTAATAATTCATGTTAAATATTATACCTATTTTCCCGTTTTCCCGGTTTTTTCCATTTATTGTAAAAAATCTTGAGGAAACCGATAAATAACCTCTTTTAAGGAACCTTCCAAGTCAGATATCCTTTTAGAAAAAGTGCTATCATTGTGAATCGAAGCAGAATTGCTGATAAAAAACCGATTGGGACGGTAGACAGAAGTGAAAACTTCTACTTACTAATAGAATATTGATTATTGGTTTAAATTAAACTTAAAAATGGCAGACTTAATTGAATCGGTGTATGATAAATAAGCATAACTATCGAAATGAAAATTTCTCTTGGAGGTCTCTGAATTTCATGAGAGTAAACGGGTGAATCGAGTTAGCGACACTGTCAATTGTAATCCAGTATATCTGTATGCATACATTCTATATATACGCCGGTTAACCGGCACGCGCCGTAATCACGTCATCAGCTGGTAACACACTCGCACACACTAGTAACACCGCGGGTGAATACAATCAGAATGCCATTCTGAGAAACTTGTACTTTACAAGTTAGGTCGAACCCCTCTTTCAGAATATACCACTTTTATATCTATGAAAGCAATCCTCGATCTATTCTGGTAATTTAAAACGTTGACTTTGAATATGTTATCAAGGTCACTCCCCTGATTACGAAAATATATAGGTACATTACTTATGGGAATGAAGATAATAACGTGTCCTGAGCAAAATTAAGTCTGTCGGGATAAAATCCAAGAATTCGGATTTTCGAACCTATTGGAGATTAATGTTCCGTATAGTGCAAATTGAATGATGAAAATGTTATAATCATAATTTGTATTTATATTTCACCAAACAATATTCTACAAAATATTATAGAATTCTTACATTTCCATTTATTACCATATACATCATTAGGACCACGAATTCTTGGAAAAGAATATGAGATTTTAATATTGATTACGGAAAGGTCGTTATAGATTTTTTTTTTTTAAGAAAAAAAAAAAAAAAGAGCTACGTTTGACAATGAATAACAGTAGATCGGAAGCAACAACAAGAGAAGCTACATTTTTAAGATATATTAATAATATACGCATATACGAGTGTTTGCATCACATTATAGTTATCATAAGCCGATAATAATAATTATTAAAAATGATGAAAATAATTTTACTGTCGACGAAGTGTAACATGTAAAAATGAATCGAGAACTAATTTTATAAAAAATTAAGTATACTTATTTATCATACACCGATTCAATTAAGTCTGCCATTTTTAAGTTTAATTTAAACCAATAATCAATATTTATTCGTAGAAGTTTTCACTTCTGTCTAACTTCCCAAGACGGTAATCGGTTTTTTATTCATTTTTACATATTACACTTCCTCGAAGAAGTTTATGGTTTCACAACTGTTTTATATGTGAACAACTTTTCTACCAGAGATCTTGCTCTGATGTACACGATGTAGCAACTTTTCCATAAGAAAATTTTGTTAAGGACGAACTTTAGGGAAGTCATTTTTCGATTTTCCCAGAGAATGTGAAAAACCGAGAAAATCGGTACAATATTAAACAAATATTATTAAAGAAAATATGTAGGTAATGCCTATTTAATTATTTTACCATAATATGACATATATATATCACTATAAACGGAACTACGCTTGGAATCATTTTTAATGATGTTAATGAATAATGTTAAACTATCACAGAAAACAGATACTGTGATAGTTTTTTTTTTTTTTAATTAATCAGAGAAAACAGAATAATTGAATAATCATTAACTATGGTTGTAGAATGTAAATATACCATCGTGATAATAACTTATTTTGTGATAACGGTCAGCCGCTCAGCTACGTATTATGATGGCTAATGGAGGTATTTAGAGGCGACAGTTATTTGTAGTCTTCACTGCAAATCACACATGCTTATACATTTATTTTATGTATGTCTGTGTGTAGGGGTAAAAAATTAAAAATGATTTTAAAATAAAGCTTAAACAGTTCCATAATGATTAGAAAAAACAGAAATCAAATTCACTTAAAATCCTCTGAGATAATTACTGGTTTATGATAAAAAAAATTCCCTTGTATAAATCATGGACTAAGATACTAATAAAAATATTATTAAGTATTAAAACTCCAGTGCTCCACACAGTAAATTCTATAAATTTAAATATTGCCTATTCAATCAAATTACAAATACAAATTACTTACAGTAGTCACTAGTTTACAACCAGAATAACCACCAGGAATGTCAATTATTAATTTAAATAAATAATAATTTGGATGTAAAACCTTTGCTTTTTATTTGCGTGAATGCAGATTGGGAATGCGTACTAATTAAATACATTATTACTGGGTAAATATTCATAATCTCTGTAGGTGACAAACTATTATCACTTATCATATTTAACTATTTAATTGTCATTTTCGTTGATTGGCAATTGTATGATATACATTTATTAAAGTTTTCATTTCAATATTAAATTAAAACATAAATCTTATTCCGTTAATGTCTAATATATTACATTTTATTATTATTGGGACTTGGAAAAAAAAAATGGCTCTTGAAGAAACTGCCTGCTTAGAAGTATTGAGAGTTTTAGAAGAAGCTGAAATTAGAGCAGAAGGGAAGTAGCCTAGCCAATATTATAATGCCCAAAATATTATGGAAGGTTGGTTTGTGCAATAACAACAATTAGGTAGTGGATAGCTTAATTACTTTATATTTATCATAATTTATTATATTTTTAGAACTATCTGATCATAAGTTTCTACAAAAGTTTAGGCTTAGTAAGGTATTGGTACAAGAGTTAATAGAAGTATTAATATTGCACATGATTAAACTAAGCAGATCATCTTCAGCCCCAATTAAAATAAAATTTAAATCATATTTATTTATTTCTACGTTATCAATAAAATTAACTATTAGGTTAATTATGATTATATATGTTGTTAATTATTAATAGGTTTTAACAGCTTTGTGGTTTTTTGCTAGTAATTCGTATCAACTCGATATTGGTGACAAACTGATAATAGATCATCAGCATCAACTCAGTCATTTGTTAGTAGATGTATCGCTGAAGTATCAAATGCGTTGAATCAGCCTGATATAAAATGATATATTAGCTTCCCTGATAGTTTTGAAAAATTAAATGCAGTATGTAGAGGGTAAATAAAATAATTTTACTCATACCTGACTAAAATAGCATTAATGATTCATTTATATTAATATGGGAACTTAAAAATGAGATTTATGCACTCAAAATTAAACTAAAATGAAAAAAAAAAATAATCAAATATTAAATTAGAATTGTTAATTATTAAAAATGTTTTTATTAGCTATTTATTAAAACGCAGAGTTTTACATTTTAATCCAGACCAAGCTTCAAAAATTATACTGTCATATTGTATTCTTCATAATATCTGTATCAATGCAAATTTTCCAGTTCCCCAGAGAGAACCCCTACAGTTCATTCTTAAATTGCTGCATGTCCAAGAGTACATCAACTTATCATAAGATCATATTTTACTTGATAGAATTTTTTTTTTTTGCAAACATGATATTATAATTGAAATAAATAAAAATATTATTACAATAATTGACAACATTGAAGTCTAAAGCATTAATAGTATATTAATAATAATTAGTTTTAGAACTTAATAATCATTTAATAATCAGTCTCTTTCTAAAAGCAATAATTTTTGTTTTAATAATTAGCTTTCAATTAGTTCTTTCTGGACTAATATAAAATAATATTGCTCCTAATAAAAGATATATTTTAGATCATTTATAATATGCAATAAGTAAAATGTAAATGACAAATGAAACATTTGATTCAATACCACATTGTCGCCATTTGTATTATTAGTTACTAATCGTTAGGTTTAATATTATAGTGAATTTACCTATTGTCATAAATGAGCTATGTTACATAAGTTACAAGTTATATAACTAATATAACTAGTATTAACATTTAAATATTGTAAACAAACCACCATACAACATACCTACCAAAAATTACTGATGTTAAATAATATTCTTGACTAAGATAGATAATAAATCCATTCATTCTAATATTAACACACAATTTGTTCTACTGAATGCAAATTTGCTATGCTCTAAGTTTATAAATACTATTTTAATTATTCAAATAATAGAAAAGAGGTACAGAATCTGTAGGAACTATTCATAGATTTTAAAAATGCCTAAGATAGTATCCACAGTCTCTACAATATCATATTCTTGCTAGGTTTCCAAAAAAATTAATAACACTAACTAAAATGCGTATGGAAAACACGAAATACAGAGTATGAACCGGGCTGAATCAGGGGGGTGCCCTGTCCCCAGTACTTTTTAATCTTGCACTAGAAAAGGTAGTAAGGAAACTACAAGAAAATGAAGGTGGTCTACTAATTGGTCAGGACAAGACTCTTCGGGTATGCTGATGATTTGGATATTATAAGTGACTCGCTTGCAAACACAGCTAGAGTGCTAAAAGAAGCAGCGAAGAGAATAGATCTTGAAATAAATACTGAGAAGCCAAAGAGAAT
The DNA here is from genome assembly GCA_902439185.1 of Cinara cedri. Lineage (NCBI taxonomy): Eukaryota > Metazoa > Arthropoda > Insecta > Hemiptera > Aphididae > Cinara > Cinara cedri. The sequence continues at coordinate 45,778 of CABPRJ010000558.1, read as the reverse complement.
GGTATTTATTGAGAGTGGGGAGAACTCCAACGAGATGGAGGACAATAACCTATGAAAAAGTTAGCAATTTTAAATATCCAGAAGAAAAAAGTAAGAAAAAGAAGCACAAAAAATGAATGTTCCAAGGAAATAAGTGTTTAGATAAAAAAAGCACAAGAAACTTTCTACGCACTGAAAAAGTTCCTAACATCCAAAATGTCGTCTAGGAGAACAAAATTAAGACTGTATGTGGTTATTATAAGACCAACTCTCGTGTATGGCTGCAAAGTTTGGACCAGACAGAAAGAAACCTGAAGACTTTTGAGAAAACAGTATAGAGGAAATTATGTGAGCCCATCATCAATGAAACAATGCAGAGGAAGTCTGCTTTCTTTTTTGTGTTTGTTTTTAAATCATGTGTCTGAAAAATATATAACAGGTTAGGTACATAAAACTAAAGTACATAAATATGTATAAACAATAAAACTTATAATTAGTAAATAGGGTTTGGATTTGAAGGTAATTCTTGTATAAAAATGTGATTCACCTAATTTCTATGCTAATGGGTTAACATTGTTTTTGTTTGTTTTTTATATGTTGTATTAATTTAATATTGATCAAAGCCATTTTATTTATATTTACTGTATAAATTGATAGTAATCAAAGCTAAGATTTATATGCAACAGCATGGTTTTTTGTGACTTTCGATTATTTCACGATTCACCTCATGATGAGATAAATGGTGGTGTTTTTATTTTATATGTTTTCGCACATTTTGGATAAAATGCATATTATTGCATATATTGAATAAAATGAATATTATTACATATTTCAATTATACGAATGCGAAAAATGCATGTTTTACTATATATTTCGTATTTAATTCTAGCCCTGCTGATTAAAGTATAAAACTTGATTTTTTTGTCAAACATACATTTTATTTTTATAAATACAATCCTATGGTACAATAGATATGCGATAAAAGATTGAATAGTTTGCTGGAGAAAGACTTCATGAAAGTCTATAGACTATAACAAATGCTAGGAATCGACTTCTTGAGTGTAAAGGAAGAGTCACAGATAAAGTTAAAAACAAAATATCTTTGGTTTTACAAAAAACTAAAAGATTTAAAACTCTACAATAAATAAATTGCTAATTAGACAAGGACAATTTCAGTTATAATTTAATACTAGGACAAATTTCTTTATTTAAAAATGCACCAAATGTGACATTGAATGGAGCTTCAGTCAATATATTCAATACTACGATCCAATTGCTAATCATTTATATTCGAAAATTTAAAAAAATATGTTGTAGAATGTAACATACGTATTTCCACTATTGAATGTGAATTATAATTTTTTTTTTTTTTTCTAAATTTCCTAGACATTTTTTTTTTAAATGATAAAAGAATCATTATAAATATAAATCAATAGAAGTATTTATACACACAATGTAATATATATATATATATATACACAAAACTTGTGTGATGTTTTACTTCCAGTGAAGCAGCCCCATTCTTAATTTAATAATTAGACTAAGTCAAATGGTTTCAATCGATTGAGTTGTCGAGGAGTTGTATGGCAGCCTTATTTGTGTGAAGCTCCAGTCTTCTTGCATGTTTGAGAGCAAACCGGGTAATTTCATCCTGCACACAAGACATTTTCAAATCGTGATAGATGATGTTGTTCTTATCATACCGATATGGACTACTGGCACAACCCGACAGTTGAAACCATAAATCCAAATTGGTTTAACAATCATTAAGCTGGTTAAGTCTAGCTCGGAGTAGCATCCTGTGCTGAATTATTTTACGGAATTATCTGCTGATTTAGCGTGACTGGGATGCGTGTGGTTTTACGTAAGGTGTAGTTAATGTGCACTGACTTATCTCCATATATTTTTATTTTTCATCGTTTCATCCAGTTGTAAACGGTGTTGATTGTAGTCTGTAGGATCTCAGTCGCAGCTTGTTGGTCCTTCCTTATTGATAGTTGAAATATCAGCTGTAATATTAATGTATTTCTATAAATATTTTTGTTTATCTTATAAAATTTAAATGCCTATTTTACAATTTTTTATTGCATACAAATTTTGGCCACAATAATAATCATTAATTGTTAAAATACAATTACAATAATTTGCGTTATTTTTCTGTCTGTCACCATTTTAGGACAGTAAAAATGTTTAGATTTTCTACTTAAGCATATTTTCTGAAAAAAAAAAAAAAATGAATCTAGTTTTGCATTCAAGAGGTCAATATTGAATATCTCTGTATTTTAACACTTGCTATATTTATTATTTAAATTGATTTCAAATTCAAACACTAATAATAAGAAATTAAAATTATATTTTTTTTCTATTATAAATAGGTATTTAGTATTTTACCTTTCTCCACTTGTTCCACGTTTACTCGGTCAAAACTCATCATTCAACTTATTAGCAATGTTTTCCCATAGCTTTTGACGCTGTTTTACTGTAGATTTTATAGTATTTTTCCTTTAAACAAGTTCGGGATGAATCACTGTAACATCTATCAACATATTTTGTCTGTTTGTAAAATTATATTTTTTACATTTTTTAAAATTCATTTCACTAGAAAGTATAGGAAATATATTAATAAATTAATTATAGGTAATACCTACTGTAGGAGCAATTTACAACTTCAAAACTTTACTATTTCATTGTGATAAAATGACAAATGCAAAAAAAATATAAAGAAGGAAATGTCATATGACAAATAGAAAACAAAAGAACTTAACTGAGTAAGTACCTACCATGGATTCATATACCTTTTAAGGTAGATCCTATATCGTGATAATACCTACGCACTAAAGCACTAATCAATATTATTACCACAGTTAATAAAATAATAATTTGTCAAACAAATAAAATATTTAAAGAAAAATCATCAAAACTGCTAAGACATTTTACAGAGTGACCAACTACATTTTTAATATTTTGTACGTTCAAGTTATTTACATACCAATTGGTGGTATTTTTATTTCCTAAAAGCATATCATGTATATAGTCACAATAAAGGTATATGTAGGTAAATAATCATTAATTTGAATGCAATTTAAATGGTTTTTTTTAAAATATTAATACATAATAAATAATAATTATAAAGCACTAATTATGTTTAACTAGTTTAATTCATATTAGATAAATGTAAAATTAGTAAAATGAACTGTTGATTATACTTGATCAAGTTTACAACCGCTGTGTACAATTTTGTTAATTAGACCACTTGGCAATCTCAAATTATATAAACGTTCTCCAGTGATAAACCCTCATGGTCTATCCATTCTTAAATCATATATTATTGTATCATATATGATATATATGAATATATGAATATACGAGATATTTAATTCGTATTCATTAATTTATATAATTATTTCTAATTTTAACAATTAATTATAGGCGTTTGTGCATAATCAACAACAGACGACAATTATCACCGAAATGTTTTCAAAGAATGCAAGCGTATCGTCATGTGACATTGAGTACAATTTGGTAGTTGCACTTCCCAGGCTCACAAAAGATGAAATCCAATCTTGGAAAAAGAAGTGAGTACGCCATTATAAATAACTAATAAACTTTACCTAGGTAAATAATTAGTAACGAGTGTACTTAATATAAATTAATATATACAAGATAAATATAAGGTATCCCACGAAGATATCGACGCTCAAAGGCCATGTGTCGTAATCCACAAAAACTTAATTTTTCAACAGACACTTTAAACGTGTTATTTACCTATATAGTTTTTGATTGTATTAATTAGTGTTTGTTTATTCTGTAATACTTGGAGAATCAGTTATCTTAAGAATTGAAAGTTTGTAATAGGTATTTACATCGTTAATTTAGTCTTATTTATGACCTAGTCGAGGGTTACAACATTTGGCCACATAATAGTTATAATTATTAATATTCGTGATAATAATAATAACATTGACTGTATTAAAGTAACTACATTTGACAGCGTATTTCACAATTTTATTACCAAACCATCTTTTTTTTTTATGTTCAGTTCTTAATTTTTCTTAATTTAGATGTAACATGCGATATGCAAAACATATTATTGTTTCATAGAAAATGTTTACAATACCTAAAACTTATAGATTAACATCGTAATGGTTATAATAAAGAGCAGAAATTAAAAAAGGGTTGTTGTACTGTGATATTATCGACAATATTTCGTTCTTTTTGAACAAATCTAAGAATATTTAGGAAATAACTGTTACATTTTTGCAATTGTATCATACTTACATGCCTGTTGACTCTGTGCATGTTACCATAGTAACAAATTTAAAAAATAAAATTGTGTAGGCACTTTCAGAATAGACGAAATTATGGTAAATGCAAGAGTGAATCAAAAACCATATGATGTATATAAAATTATTCTGAAAGACTTTATGGATTTTTAAACTATTACAGCATGAAATCCTTCCAAAAATAGTTTAAAAAAAGGAATGTTCTATCATGCTCTCCCATGCTCTGTCAAAAAAATGCATTAGCAGAGGAGGACAATGATAACAACCTGATTTAATAGTTTTATAATATTTTTTTCAAAACAAAAACAAGCTGGTTTAATTTTCCCTTTTTTTTTTTTTATCAACAAGTATATTGGTGTACCTACTTCAACAAATTTGGAATGTTTGATTTATATTTCAGCTTTCAGCATATGGGTTACAGCAAAGTGGCATAATGAAAAAAGTCTAATGACTTAAGTTGTCAAATGATAATATTTGTATGTGACTTACAGCATTTTTCACTGTTATTACATTGGGTTACAGTGTTAAAATAAATAAGCGAATAAATGAGTAGCTTCGAGTATGATGATAAATGTATTATATGCGTTTCAAATTCTAAATTTATCAACAGGTTTGTCACAGTCCAAATGTAAAATGAATTGAATATCAAAAACTAAACGAAGGAATACATAGAAAAAAAATTATAGAAATAGGTCATTTTACACAGAAATAATTTATTTTAATAGGACAGATTATTTAAAATGGTTTATTAATAGGCATAGATATGTGAAAAATTAAACATTTTTTATTATTTGTAATTATTAACTAAAATGTATTGATATAAGATATTATTTTTAAAATCGGTTTGAACATTAAAAATATTATTAAAAAATTGTTTTATTTCATTGTGTGTAATTCTGCTAAAACTGAATTAATATAAATATTATTTTAAGTATTTAATATCTCTGAGTCTGTATTTATATCAAAATGTATATAATGGTAGTTTTCTAAAACACGTTTAGCGAAATTTGAATTCGGTGCAGCCTTTTTTAATTTTTTTTCAGAAAGCTGTTCTTTATATCTTATGTTAAAATTTATTACATTTACATTTAGGTTTATATATACTGGTATTTTCAAGAGAAAGAGAATTTTTTGTGAAATTTTTAGTTTTATTATTTTCATGTTTAGTTAAATTATTATTAGTCTTAAAAGTGATTTTTAAATTATTTGAATTATTGTTCAGAATTTCAGTAAATTCGTTAGACATATTATTTTGATATTTTATACTACAATAGTTAACAACATTATTTTTGAGTCGTGTATTATTTTCAAATTGAAATTTTTTCTATGGGCTATAATTATTACAGATAATATTGAGATCCTGTTGATAATTATGTTTATTTAATGGAATATGTTCAAGACTATAAAATATTGAATTAAAAAATGATATTTTTTGAGAATAAGGGTGATTAGAATCCTGTGGTATTATAGAATCAGTTTGTGTAGGTTTCCTGTAAATATTAAAATCAAATTTATTGGTTATTATGGAAACTGTAATATCTAAGAAATTTAATTAATTGTTCATTTTTTGTGTCAGTTGAATGTTTTTATTTAGTTTGTTTAAGTAGTTTACTAAATTTTTTACTTGTCTATTTGAACCTCTAAATAAAATGAACCTGCCTTCAACATATCACAAAAATATATTTTAGTTAATTATCATTTTTGTGAATATAATTTATTATTATATTGGGAATTGTTTTGATAAATAATGACATTCATTGGTTGAATAAATTCTTGTACTTTGTATTAAATTTATTACACTGTATAATTTAATTGTTTAAAAAATGTACTGTTTCATAGAATGGATGTATATACATTTTTAATATCAAGAGAAATTGTTTTTATAATGTGACTATATATTTATTTTATTAATGTTATCACTAATTTCGTAAGTTTTTTTTTTATAGAAGTATCAGTATTCATATTTAATTTTTCTTTTATAAGAAAGTCTAAATATTTAGCAAGGGTATAAGCCGAAGCAGTTTGAAAGTCACTTATGAACGAATTAGATTATCATGTTTATGTTATGTTTATTATTTTATGAATGGATGTAAGTGGAACCTCTATTTTGTAATCAGATTTTAATAATATTTTTTCTTTTGAAATTTAGGTATAATTTTTTTTCGAATTTGTTATCAGTTTATTAATTTGTTTGGTGTAAAATATAGTTGGTTTATGTGTTAAGTTTTGAATTTTATTATTATTTATAAAATCTAAAGTTTTTTTTCTTGAATTTCATATGACCCAACTTATGATTTTATTGATATTTATAATAAAATTATTATTGAGATTCATATTGATTTCTCTTGACATAAAAATGTGCATACATCCATTCCTAAACACAAAACAGTAAATTTTTACATAGTAATAAATTTAATTCAAACAAAGTACAAGAAATCATTCATTTAATAAATGCAATTATTAATCAAAACAATTTCCAATATAATAATAAATTATATTGGCAAAAAGATGGGTTAGTTATGGGTGTTCCTTTAAGTGATTTTTTATCTGAAATTTACATGTAAAATCATGAAACCAATAACATTATTAACAACAAAATAAACAGTCCATATATAAAAATATATTATAGATATGTCCATGACACATACATTTTATTAAGAGGTTTAAAAAGACAAGCAGAAAATTTAGTTACCTACGTAAACAAAATAAATAAAAACATTCAATTTACACTTGAAATACAAATGAATAATAAATTAAATTTCTTAGATCTTACAGTTTCCATAATAAACAATAAATTGTTACCATTATTCTCAAAAAATATCATTTTTTTAATTCAATCTTATATAGGCTTGAAAGAATTCCATTAAATAAACAAAATTATCAACACAAGCTCAATATTCTATATATTATAGCACATAAAAATAATTTCAATTTAAAATATATTAAAAGATTCATCAATTTATTAAAGTAAAAATAATATACAACTCACCAAATAATGTTGTTAACTATTATAGTATGAAATATCAAAATAATATGCCTAACAAATTCGCTAATATTCTGAACAATAGAAACGAAGCCTTCACAAAAATCCCCCTTCTTTTGAAAATACTAGTATATGTAAACTTAAATGTAACTGTAATAAACTGCTGTATATAAGTAAGACAAATAGAAATTTTAAAATACAATATAAAGAACAAATTTTTGAAATAAAGTTAAAAAGACTCTCCCTAATTCAACATGTGTTAGAAAACAATCATAATATAAGTTTTGATATTAATATAGACTTAGAAATATAAAATACCCAATATAACATTAGCTTGAAATGATAATACAGGGAAAACTCTTGAAAAAATCGAAAAATTGCTATCATTAAAAAACTGAACTGAGATTATTTAAAATTTTGTCCATATCCATTTTGTTGGATAGCTTGTAAATACTTTGTATCTAAATTTGATATTATCATCTTTTTATTTTCACTAAATTCGTGATTTTTAAAAAAATTTAATGTTCAGAGAAAATAATTGTACAGTAAATTAATTGTAAGTCATAATAGTAATTAACTGAAGAATGGGATAAAAACTTGCTGCATAATTATAGGTACTTTTCTCTGAACGTAAAAAATTATTAAAAATCTTGAATTTAATGAAAATAAAAAGTTGATAATTCAAATTTAGATACAAAAATATTTACAAGCTATCCAACAAAATGTTTAGTTATCAATATTTAATATAGAATATTTTTCTAGACATTTTGATCTGTATAACACTTGTATCAGATTTGCCAGTTATGATTAGTCACTTCTCAAGTTATTCACTTACCCATTACACCTATCCTTAGACAAACTTTTTTTATTGCTGTCTACCAAGTAAAGTCTCAACAACCTAGACCAACTCTGTTAGTGATTAGTAATGATATAATTAATTTATAATATTTACATTTTGTATTATGCTACAATTATTTTATTTAACCTTTTTTCTCTTTTCTCACCATTATACATACTATTTTCAACATCATGTCTGTTAATTTGTAGAATTAAACAACTTTTAGTAACAATATTGCCATGACCTTTGATTGAGCAACAAAAATGTAAGTTTGTCAATATTATTTTATTCTAAAATTTAAAATACTTTATATAAATTAATGTGTAGTTTAAAAATATGTACAATTAACTTACAAAATCTACGATACTTGAAGAATTTAGGTAAGTAGGGACCAAAATTAAATATTTTTCTTTTTAATCTATAACAATGCTTTCCTTGTACATATTTTGTTTCATATAAAAGATTAGTTATAAAAGTGAGACATATAATTGCATTTTCTATTATTATTAGTTGTTTAGCATTTTTCTTTAATTTGGTTAGTTTTAAGTATATACATATTTTTAAATTTTACAAAAATTAGTTTAAATTTAAGTAATTCAAAATATTATTATTTCAACAAGTTTTGTTTTAATGAAATTTGTTTTAATAATAATAAACTTTATTGCAACAATACAATATTGCACCACCTCTTAAAAACAGAGTTTGTGCTGAGGAAGATAGCTCTCATCAGTTAATAATACATAAACCTAAACATAATGTTAGACATTATTATTATTATTTTTTTTACTTATGTAATTTTAAATCCTATAACTTTATTAACATTAATAAATATTTAATAATATAATTTATTGTGACACAGCCTATATATAAGGTTATTGAGAGTTTCTCCCTGTAATGGATATATCTTAAGAGAAAATAGATTGCATGAAAGCTAAATATATAACTATTTATAATACACATCAAATATTTACCTTACCTGGCTTCATTAAATATTAAGAAACATTTCCTTAAAACACTTTATTGATATAATTGAAATTACTATACCATTTTATTCATTAATCTATAATTAGTTTACTATTTTAATTCATTAAGAGGATGTTATCTCAGTTTGACTACCAAGTAACATACAAAAACAATACTTACACATAATAAGTGTAAAACTATCTTAATTTTGATTTTAGAGTAAAAGTACCTATTATGAAATTTATAAAGAACAATATTTTCGGATTTCGAGTCACATTTAGTACTTAAGTTAAGATTGCATATTAGTGAATGGACTATTGAATTTATTTCTATGTAAATCATTAGCAGCCAGTAAATTAAAGCATATATATTTTGATTTTAGCAAATTTAATTTTAATTCTTACAGAAAAATACACATTCATTAAAATCATATTTGACTCATAGTACATGTTGTCAGTTGTACATTCAGATAATAAAATAGCAGTATCATCAACAAAACCTAGTACTTATGTTTTTTAGCAGCCTATTGAAGTGTCCTTGTTTTTGCATAACTTTTAACAGATACAATTTTGTAATGAGTGTCATTGGTGTTTTCACCTTGGTCTCTGAATAATATTTGTTTCTTCTCCTTTATATTCTTTTTATTCTTCATTTTCACCTTCAATTTTGTGCTTCATTGATTTTTTTATCTTCATTGTTTTCATAATCTTCTAGAGGATGGTAAGCTTTCAATTTGGATACATGTATTACAAATGAATAGTTCAGGTTACCCTTGCTTTACTGTACATTCATAAAACTTTCCATATTTAAAAACTATTAAATATTAATATTTATTTGATATTATGTTACAGAAGTAATTCTCAAAATACTGAAGTGCCTTGTATTAAGATTGAACCACAGGAGCTGGATCAAGATGATGAAGAGACCGTGGAAATTATGACTTACAGTTGTATTGTTTGTAAGAAGAACTACAACAATTGGGAGAAACTTGTTCTTCATAAATATTTTAAACACAAAAACTACTTACCTTATAAATGTGTTATTTGCAATGAAGCCTTTAAATTGCATGGTTTTCTAAACCAGCATTTACTAAAACATGTAGATTATAAACAAACTATGCAACCTGTATCTGTTCAAACTTCATCTAGTAATAGTTTTAATAAAGTTCCTACAACAAATAAACAATTTCAATGCACTAACTGCATCTACAAAACTAAAACTGCAGAAAAACTATCCCATCATTTAAGGGTTTGTAAAGGTCCAATGGAAAACATGACTGATACTGATTCAAAGAAATGCAATGTTTTCTTGAAAAACTTTTCATCTAAAGGTCAATTAAACAAACATTTAAGTTATCACAATTCCATCTCAAATTTAAATGTTCAAATTTCTCATAGAAATGTTGTTGATAACCCACAGCCAGTTAATTTCTCAAGCAATCAAGAAACATTAAATTCATTGAGAATTGATTTGCCAAATACTATAAGTACCCCCCAAAACAGATTTTCAGAATTTAAATGTTTATATTGCAAAATTTCTTGTAAATCTAAACGCACAAGGATTAATCATATTAAATCCCATCACCCCATTCAAGCACTAGGTGAAAATTATTTAACAAAGTTGCCCACAACATCATGTCAATGGTGTGACATGATAATTACAAAACCTAATTTGATACGCCATATCAAATTAAAACATCCCCATGTTAAACCATATAACTGTCCTTTTTGTGACATGAAATTTAAATTTTTGAGTGGAAAGAAAGTTCATATTTTGAAATGCCATGCAACAAATTAAAAATAATGTTTATATTCAAGATTACAAAACATTAATTATTTGAACTCATTTTCTTTTAAAAAGACTTAGGTTATTAAGTTGCAGTTTCCAATAATAATTATTAAAATTAAAAAATGTGTATAATAATGTATTGGGATTTAACCATATTAGCAGCCAAAAACATGATTTAATGGAGCGCGTGTATGCATTAAAATCATGGCTTTGAAATTTTCTAGTTTCTATTCTCAAAATTGTTTATGTATGGCCAGGCTCTTATAAACTCACATTTATATGTACATAACATAATGTTAAGATGACTAACTGCCTGTTACATCAATAATTGCATTATTCAAATATTTGTACAAACAATGTATATTTATTCATTTTTTATTTATCCTAATTGTTCAATTTTACTCTCTATTTTTATTTGTAATTTTCATTAGAATAAATCATTTTACTATTTATTAGGTGAATAACCTGATTAGATTAATTATTGATAGTTTTTATATGTACATGCTGAATGGCATTAAATAATTTTAAAGATTGCTTTCAGTAATAATATATGTGTGTAATTTAAGTGTGTCAACTTTTGTATAACTCTATAAATATAATTGTATTTTTGTTTAGTTATTAGGTAATTTTTTCATTCTTATTGTACAAAATGAACAAATAATTGAAATTAAGTATTCACTGTAAATATCAACACTAAAATATAAATATTGATATATTGAAAACATTATGTATTTTATACTTGTATATAATTGAGTCTTACAAATTTAATTGTTAATTTAATAACATGTGCAATAATATTATAATTTATACGTATCCATATAATTGTGATTCTTGTCATAATTGGATACATTAATCTGTTTTATTGAAAATATTTGTCAACAGTTAAAAAAAAGTTAAGTTCAGTTAAATTCATAAGTTAAGTGTTTACTTATAAAATAAAGTACCACTCTAGTCAAATTTCCTTTCAGAAAANCTAGTATCTAAAAGCTGCCATAGGATGTACCTATTTTCCCGTTTTTTCCGATTTATTAAGAAAATTGGAAAAATTAAAAAATGATCTGCATAAAATTCAGACAAAAGTACCTAAATAGGTAGTTATTATCTTTGGGCAGTTACATTAATAATATAGAACATAACATGTTTAAATGTCAGCATACTAACAAAAAAATGTATAATCAATATAATATTTATTATATTAAAAAATATTTTAAATGATTATTAAACATTTATTTTTTTTGTAGAAAACAGTATTTGCCAATGAAGAAGAACAACCTGATAAATTGAAGTAACTTCTTCAGAAGTAATATCTCATACAGATATTGAAATTAAGTCACAGATGGACTTAAGTTAAATCTATCAAACACAATGAAGTTTTAAATTTCAATCTATGTAAAGAGTCCATTAGTTGGATCCATAACTAATAAATCAGAAAATGCCCTTTTAAAGATTGAAGTTGAGTGACTATTCTAAAATAAATAGTCTAAAAAACAACTATTCCCATTTGCAGTCATAGCATAGGACAATGATATACAATAACTTACTATACTGTCTAATACGACTGTGATTTATTATTATTTTATATTTTGTAAAAATGTTTCCATAAATTATTTTTAGGTGTGAAACATTGAAAGAATTGTAGAACAGATTAAATTTGTATGACCTTTAGGAAATTACATGATAAATTTTGTTTTTCATATTTAGGAGTTAGATTTGGATGTATACAGCAATACCAAGTAATATGGAACTGCAAAAATTAAACTATATCAATTATAAACATCGAAATACATTTAAAGGTCTTATAGGAATTGCACCAAATGGGGTTTTGATTTTGTGTAGTTTGCTATACCTTGGGCCATCTGTTAAAGAAATAGTTAAACATTTAGTTGTTATAGATGTATTTAATAGTGGTGACCTTAATTATCTGATAAAGAGATTCTTATAAGTGACTTATTATCTGAAGAAATGCCATTAAATTTACCTTCATTTTTGGATACACCTCAATTTACATCAAATCAAGTTATGAATATATTTGTATGCCATATTAGTATACATTTTTTTTCCTTTTATTTGTCTCTAAATTGTGTACACTATATTTATTTATATTAGTTTTCACTTTTAAATTATAAATGTTTATGTATGAAAAATTAATGTGTTTAGAAATAGAACATTCTGGGTCTCCACATAAGCTATCTCAGTGAGCCCAAGTATCTGTAAAATAATTTTAAATATAAATAAAAAAATTAAAAAAGACGTCTTAGGATAATAAGGTCAGGTGTAGCCACTGGTATAGGTAGTTTAATGTATATCTGTACACAACGATAAAACATTGCTAAAGATAAAAACGGTTCTAGATGGAGTTCAGTTGATATTGATGCTTTGTCAACAATATATATGTCATATTATGGTTAATTAGCTAAATAGGCATTACATATTTTTTTTTAGTAATATTTGTTTAATATTCTACGTTAGTATCATTGTTAGTAGTACTTAATGGGAGAGGGAAATTAATTGAGCTTGAACGTTGAAAATATTAAATACTGTAATTTGTGTTCAATTCATTTTTCACTAATATTATTATGTTTATGTATAATTTCGTCGCTTCTATGAATTTGCTCATGGTATATAATGTTATTTCGTGGATATTTTTAAAATAATAGGTGGTACGAATATTTCGATACGAGTAAAATGTTTATGAAATAAAATATATAGCAGTTTAATACGACTCGTGGACGATCGATCGCGTTCCATAGCTCCCTGAGTTTGTCACTATAATAATATTAATAGATTTATGTGGCAACTTAGTAATTGAGTTTGTCAGTTGATTGTCATATACAATATATTGTATATACTTTTCAACTTTGGATAGGAGGTACGCGCGGATATCGGGCTATATAGTCAGGGTAAACTGAACCAGACATTTCCATTAGACTCTGCGACGGCGAGGCCACCGAATATGAAAAAAAAAAAGTATAATAATGTAATCATGTAAATGCGTGTGGCCTACAATGTTGTACAATATTGAAAAACTATAATACAGTAATAATATTATTATCTATTATTTGTCATAGTATTGTGTATTAGACACTATAGATCGCAGGAATAATACTAACCCTAGGCGCGTTATTAGTAAATTAATATACTCGTATAGGTAACTTAATATTAGACTATTAGTCTTAGAATGCAATATAGGCATATAATATAAGCATATATGTATAGCATCTTTAACGGATTATATAACACAGTAATATGATATGTATGTATACATATACATAAATTAATTTAGATTATTATTATTATATCTATTTTAGATTCTGATCGGAGCGAGGAATGTATTAAGTTCACAATGATATTTGTTTTTATTGTTTCATTTATTTTATCAGTGAACAACTTTTCTATACCAGAAATCTTGTTCTGATTTTAAAATGTAGCACTTTTTCAGAAAGAAAATCTGACTAGGGTGGTAATTTTTTGATTTTCCTAGGTGTTTTTCCAATAAATTGGAAAAACGGGAAAAATTACGAAATGTATGATTTTCAAATCGTAAATATTACAGCCTTTCAAAAAACATTACTCCATTCAGAATCGTTATACGTTAATAATGATTAATCATTGCATACGAAGTATTTTCGTTTAATATACTGATACGGGCAAAGCAAAACGAGAATAATGGTAAAAAATCAAAAAAATTGGCATGGGCAACGTCTAGTGCGAGACAACTAGGCAGTGAAAACAATTTTAAAACATCAAAGTGCTTTAGTTTTAATTTTATGATTTTGCAAGCTTTAATGTGGTTTGCCCAATTAGTTTATTTAATGTTCCTTTTAATTTTCTGAATAAATCATAGAAATACATTTTTAAATTTAAACAATTCAATTGAAATTGATATTTATAATTATTTTTAGAATAATAAAAAGTAAAAAACACTTTTAATAACACTCAAATTCAACCATAAATCATAATTTGTACTATTTAAATTTTAAATAAGTCAACATAATATTTTAGGGTCAAGGAAGTATGAAACCGACCGAGCATCGTGACAATGCTGCACAATGATGTACTTAAGAAAAATCATATTCAAAACCTAAATTACATTGTATGATGATTAAACATCACTAATATTCATAAATAAAGCTAAGTTTTAATTTTTTTTTTTATCCGTTGTAACTATTTAACCAATTGTTTCCGATTTATTGTGATGCCATTTATGTTATAACTTCCAAAGTAAGTAGATTAAACAAATATTTGATTTGACCATCGTTTTTATTATAAAAAAAAAAAATATGACAGTTAATAAAAACAAGTTTTGTATAAGTACAATTTTAAATATTTTATTTTGGAAATTGCGAATTTTTGAAAAGTCCATTTTTTTTCAAGCTTTTTCGCATAATATACCAAATTAAGTTGGAGCGACATTTTTTTTTATAATTTTTTCTATATCAGTGACTAAAAACACATAATATGAAATTAAAAAAAATTGAAAAATTCGCATATATTTGTTTCAAAAATAATTTGGTAAAATTGTTGATATTATTTTTTCGTAGATGTATAGGTTTATAATACCATTCAATTAATTCCAAATAATATTTTAGATATTAGCAAATATTTTTAGTTTTAATATACTTGGTATAAGTACGACTATTAAATTCTATACAATTTTAAGCTGATCGTGCATGATTTAGAATATAAAATATATTTAACTATACATATTATATGATATAAACATATATTTCAATCTATGATAATGCTAAAATTTGTAAAATGGTATAGATCAGGGATAGGATTTATATTGAATAACTAACAAAAAACCTATATTTTTAATGTCATAAACTCAGGTGCGCACCCAGGATTTTTGTTTGGGAAGCTTAAAAATTGTTTTAACGAATATCGAAGCACCTAACCAGTTTAATTTTACACAGTCGATGGTCAAAATTATTATTGTTATGGTAGTTATCAATCAAAGACGATGGGTGACCATCCGACGTAATCACTAATATTAATCTAAAAAGACGTCCTTGAATAACGGGAACGGGTGCAGCCGCTGTTATAGATAATTTAATGTATACCTATAAGCAACGATATAAACCATTGCTTAAGAAAAAACGATTCTGAGTGGAGTTCAGTTGAAAGTGATACTTTATCAACAATATATATGTCATATTATAGTAAAATAATTAAATAAGCTTTATATATTTTCTTTAATAATATTTGTTTAATGTTGTACCGATTTTACCGGTTTTCCCAGTTTTCACATTTGTTAAGAAACCTCCAGGGAAAATGGAAAATTACCTCTCTAGTGAAATTTTCTTTCATAAATATTTTTATCATTAAAAGTTGGAGCAAGTCCTCTGGTAGAAAATTTGTCCACAAAAAAAAAAAAATTTCCAACGAAATAATTGATTGCCATAAAACTTATCTCGTACTATTGACCGGCTAACGTGTATCAAAGATAAATAAATGATAAATGATAATTAAATAAAAAAAAAAACATATTTTATTATTAAAACAATAATAATAATATTATATAATATAAAACAATTTTTGGGGAGAGCTTTAGCAACAAGGCCCCCCCTGGTTACACCACTGCATAAGTTTATGCATCAGTTGATGACAAAATAATAAATACTATTACAACGATAATGTGTAAAACAAAATTACGTTATGGCATAAAAATAATGCACTGTCATGTGTGGTGAACAAGACAATATAGACCCACTAATCGTTATATTTAATTATCTACTAAACATGTTTATCTAACTGAACTTTGTACTAATTTCAATTCCATTAGAATTTATTTCTTTATTCCTTAAACAATCATCGCTTGCTTTTTGTTCATCATCGATTTATGCTATATTTTATACTATTCAATTTATGCTACTGTTTGTCATTAAGAAATGGTTAGATGATATTCGACTATACGATTAAGTTATGTTGTAAATAATTGTTATTCTCTGATAATTGCTGTAGCTGTATACACATATGTTGTATTTATAAATATTTATATTATTGAGAAAACATTATTTGTATATTTTTAAATTTAATACTCGTCTATCTTTTGAAGCAGTGGTTTTCAAACTTTTTTTGAGCACAACACACTTTGCTTTTTACAACAGTTTCACGGCACACTGTGATTTATTTTGTCATTGTTTAATTGCATTCAATTGTTTGCACGAAATTAAAACTAAGAATAAAAACTCATACCCAAACGAGACATAATCAAAAAAAAAAAAATACGATTTCATACTTAACTTGCGGATCTCCGTAGTCAGTGGTCTGTCATAATTTATAGAAATAATCTCAAAAACACCTATAGTGAATACACAAATATAGGGAATGAGTCTAAAACAAACATATTTACCTTCAATGTAAGGGACATCCTAGTATAGGTTTTTAAATAAAGCCTATAATATTATTAACACGTACGTACTGTTCAATTTATAAAAATAATTTTATTTAGCCCACATAGCTGAGAAGAGTGTTTTCAAGCAATTTAACAAGCATCACGTTTTTATAAAATTTTAAATACTTATAATTTCAAGTAGCATCTGTAGGTGTATATTATATTATATTAGGTATATATAATATTATGGTTCGACGATATATTTTAAATTCTTTATACGCGTTTCAAGTTTTGTCATCGTGCATATTTTCTAAAGGATCTAAAAAATTCGTCGTTTGTCCGACTGTAATAATACACAAAATAATAATAATAATACAAGTTTGGCATACATAGGTATCTACCTAACATTATTTATAAAGTTCGGTTGTAGTGAATACAAACGTATATATTATGTAGTTATACCTATAAAACTAGTTAACAAGTTGGATAAAGTTTTCATCAATTTTTAATACAATAAGTTTTTAAAATATGTATATTATTATGCAGTTTTCCAACTAAAGGCTTGTGAAGTCCACGGAATAAAATGAATACGTGTGATCCTTTATAATATATATTTATACTTAGATATGGGTATCTATCATCTATTGACATGATATATTACACGTGGATGCTTTTTCCCGTTTCTGCTCCGTCGATCACATCAAAGAAAAATAAACATAGCTATAATAACTGCAGGTACGGTTTTTATTTGATATTATGTCTGCAACTAATAAATTATACACTACTCGTCGCGTGAAAAATATCTCTTGGGAAAAATACGATTTAATTCCAATTAAAATGGAAATTTCCAATGGAAAAATAGTAATTTTGAACGGAAAAATCAAATAAATCAGATAAGTTTGAAAAAATATGATAGGTTCAATACATGATGTAGTTAAAATATACTGCTTGATTCAACGGAACGAACTGTGCACTATTATTTTTAATATTGGCCTATATATGATCGAACTTGTGGTGGATTTAAGGAAAATGGCATCCTTCGGAAATTTAGTTTTCGAGACCCACATAATTTTAAATTTAGGTACTAAATTATGTAGAAATGTAAATGTAATAAATTTTAACATAAGATATAAAGAACAGCTTTCTGAAATAAAATTTAAAAAGACTGCACCGAATTCAAATTTCGCTAAACGTGTTTTAGAAAATTACCATAATATACATTTTGATATAAATATAGACTTAGAGATATTAAATACTCAAAATAATATTTATATTAATTCAGTTTTAGCAGAATTACACACAATGAAATAAAGAAAATTTTTTAATAATATTTTAAATGTTCAAACCGATTTTAAAAGTAATATCTTATATTAATACATTATAGATAATATACAATAATCAAAAAATGTATATTTCTTAACATATCTATGCCTATTAATAAACCATTTTAAATAATCTGTCCTATTAAAATAAATTATTTCTGTGTAAAACGACCAATTTGTATAATTTTTTCTATGTATTCCTTTGTTTAGTTTTTGATATTCAATCACGTTTTACATTTTGACTGTGATAGACCTGATGATGAATTTTTAATTTGAAACGCATATAATACACTTGTCACAGTACTCAAGGCTACATATTCATTTATTTATTTATTTAAATTTTATATACATTTTTTATTGATATATTTATTTAATTTATTTATTTAAGAGTATTAACCATTTTAATTATTTTGCTTTTATTTTATTATTTTATTGAATAATATAAATTTTCAAGTTAGAAAATGTATTGAATTCCAGAGTATTTTGCATAATAATGCCCAAGGCTCTTAACGCTTTTGTTCCGATGTGATTGATGTTATCGTTGCTTACAGATAAACATTGATTTTTCCCTCTACTACCTTTCCAACTTTGCATCTGCAACAGTGGCTGCACCCGTCCCCACTATCCTAGGACAGATTTTTTTGGTTATTTCTTTATAATTATAGCTTTTTTCGGATGTAGCGAGTTAAAATTAAAACTGTGGGAAAGTCAAAAGACACGTCCGATTCCCTTAATACGCGGCCCTCGCCAACGGGAGAACCTGTACGCCGGCCGCGAATTTTTGACCGCGTTTTTTTGTCGGTCGATCGTAGGTACCCACGCGTCTTCCACTGGCCGCGGCTCACACGGACGCCGCCGTCGCACACCGCCCCGCTAACCCGTTCCACGCGCCGCGAACAAAAAAATAAAAAATAATAATAATAATAATTTCGCAGTTGGTTTACCGATTTTTCATGTTACCCCCCACACGACGTACGGTCGCGTACGCAAATTGTTCCCCGCGGTCGCGGTACAGTTGTTGTAGGTACGTGTTTAATATTGTTTTGTTGTTTGATATCGTTCTCACGCTCACTCAACCTGCTATCTAACAGCCGTGAGCGTTTTTGTACCGAATATTACTCCAATTGGATATAAAAAAAAAAAAAAAATCACAAAGAAATAATATAGATCATCACGTAAATATTGCGGGGGAAGTGTGACGTGCGCGCGTGCGTGTAGCGCGCCGTTCCTGATATCGCGTTTATAACTCCGCGTCTGATACCGGCGACACAACGTGACGGAACGTTCCGACCGCTCCGCCCGTCGCTAGTCGTGACATCAGGACAACGACTGCTAAACCGATCGGCATGTTCGTTCGCGGTGTCGCACGGCCGTAAATATTTAACAGAAACCGGCCCATAGCATAGTACAACGGTGACGTCGCGGTATACGCTCCGTCAATCCGCGCAGAGCATTATATTCTCGAACACTCGAAATCGCATCGCGCGGTGCACAACCGATACCAATTATTATTATTATTATTATTATTATTATTATTATTATTGTGACGCCCCAGTGTGATAGCGCGCGGCTGGTCCGGTAGGATTTTTTTTTCGTATTATTTCCCATTATCTCATTTTATCGTCGTGTTGTTCTACAATATTTCTATCGGTCACGATTATTATTTATAATTTATTATTATTATTATTATTATCATCATCATCGTCTTTCCGGCGGCCGCTGTATCCGCTTTGTGTGGGACCGTCTTCTAGCAAGTCGCAGTGCTACACCCTTTTCCGCGGAACGACGTCAACGCAGCAGCAAAGTAAAGGTACGTACCGTTCAAGGACATAGGAAAAAAAATTATCATCATTATTATTATTATTGTATCGTGGCGACGACAACGAAAAATATTATTAGCTATTTGATTATCGTCGTCGCCCGGTAGACGCCCGGCCCATCCGCCGTCACCGTTTCCGGTGGCTCCATTAGCTCATTGTCGTTTCCACACTCGTGCGCGCGCGTGTCCGGTGGGCCCCTCCCCTTCCGTGTGCGTTTTCCGGTTTTTCGGCCGCCGTTGCACGGTGGTAACGTTCGGAACAATTCAGACTCGTATGTTGATATTTCGTTCGACGAAATTGAAAAAAAAAAATCGTCTTATCGAATTCGTTTGTCGATTATTTCTCCTCACCCGCCCCGTAATAACCCGGCGTTGGCCCTTGCTCACGCGCCGTAGCCCGTTCGTATAATCCGATCGCTAGCGGGGTCCGGTCAATCACGCGCGCCTTATCACCGCTAGTGGCACAGCGCTGTGCTCCGAACCGCCGCTGAGGACGCCACCGACGCGCTAGTTCGTTTCACATTTCGTCCGTCGTCGTAGCGTCGCGTACCGTATTACCGTACCGCCGCCGCCGCAGGAAGAGCGAAAACGCGTCATCCGGCCTGCGCTACAGAACACAACGCTTGTTCGCCGTCGCCGTCGCCGCCGCCGTCGCCGTCGCAACAGCCGCCGTTGTCGTCACTGCCGCCTACGTGAGCCGTTTACTATACCGGTGCCATCGTGTCCTCGTCGGTAGGTGTTGTTTATTGCAATAATATACAGTAGTATAGCAAATGAATCGGTTCGCACGCGTTTTTCTCTTCTCTCTCTCTCTCTCTCTCTGTCCCTCTGTTTCTCTGTTAGACTGCGTGAGAAATTATTTTTTTCATATTAATTTTATATATTTTCGATGGTCGTAGGGACTTCGGCGTAATATATTTTTGCTCCGGTTGTTGCCGCTATCGCCACCGCCGCCGGTTGGGTAGTAACCGATACGCCGCCTTCCTCGTCGCGGCATAGATTTTCCACCGACAAAAAAAAAAAAAAAAAAAAATGGTATTCGCACCACAATAGTATTCTCCTCCTCCTACCGCACGCGTACGAGTCGTACGCTACAATACTCATTATCAATATCATTCAGACAGGACACTAGATTATTGTAGTGCCGTGTACCTCATTATTACAATAATATAAATTATACAAAACAAAAATAGTTTCGGAATCTTCAAAGGTAGTTTTTTTTTTTCGAGTTTTATACCTTCGCAATCTCACATCTCGGGCCGTACAGTGTCGACCATTATCGTGAGTAAAATTGAGTAAAATTAAATCTCAGTGTAAGTAATGTATCTAATGTATTTCTAACCTTTTGTTTGTTAAGTAATGCATTCTATTAGGTCGACGACGCCAAAATCGATATCTATCCAATATATTTTATTTTACACATTCAATAATTATCCTTGAGTAAAAATATTATTATGACCTATCACATTACTGGAAAATGCCGCTGCTTAACGTACATACCAAATTTTCAATTCATATTTTCCTTTGTTCTTGATATTCAAATAATCGTTTTTGGTTGGTATTCATAGTCAACAACTTGTTTGTATTTAGGAAAATTGTTTATTATTATTATTATTAATTATTATTTTTGGTCAGAGTACATAATATTTATAATGTATTTTATGAAAATATGAGTCACTAAATACTATTGTTATGACTCAGTTATATTTTAGTTGATATCGGCTTTTTTTTTTTATATGTTCTATTGTCATTTGTAAATTAAACAGGTACCTAACTAAATTTTTATTTTTATTTAAACATCATAGCTATATACATAATAAGTTTATTAATAATTATTATTCTTATTCTGCAAATGATTGCATTACATTTTATATAAATTTAATAAAATACATCATTTCAAGAACATTTTATTTTTTACCTAATGGGTATTTATAATTCAAAATAATATTTGACACTGTACATTTACTATGTTAAATAATAAATAAGAACTATCCTAAATTGATAATAATTAATAATAGGTCAATAGGTTTAAAAACAAACATAAATTAGGTAGATACCTACTTACTCAAATGTTTTTTTTTTCTTTTCAGTTGATTTAAACATTTTAAACTGAAACAAACTATTTTATTAACCAATTTAAACTGTTGGTTAAAATGTCATAAAATTAACAGCCAAAATATTTTGAATATTTTCAATAATTTTTTTTTAGTTTAAGATCATGCAATAGATACTCTGAAAAATACATTTTTTTTCTATTTATTCTACAATTTTTATTATTACATGAAAAAATAAATGCAAATACATCACACAACTGCCTTTTAATTATTAATATCCATTCTGAATACTAATAATTTGACATCAGTGTGTAAATATACCGAGGAAAATGTATTATTCATTGTATTTTTGGTACCTACCTACTCATCTAATTATATTGTAATTATGTATTTTTAGGTTCAAAAAGTCGAAAAAAAAAATTTAACTGTTTAATATTATATCTTTAAATGTAAAATACTCAATTATTTAATTTTTATCCCTTTAGTTACTTAAGTACTTAATATTAAAAGAACCAAATTTCAACATATTAAATATCTTTTGGCTTTCAATTATTGGTTCTATTGTCTTTCGTCAGCCTTATTCATTATGTTAATTCAAATGATGAGTATTAGAATAGATGATATATCTACTTACATCTTATTTAACCTTGCTATATATTTTATAGATCTGTTAAACTGTAAGTACAGCATACCTACCATGTAGGTAGGTATCTAAATTTCAATAGGTACTATTTAATACTTTTTATTTTTTTGTTTTAAACAGTTACTTACTTACAAATATTAAATATTACAATAATATGATTATTTATATTTTATTTGAGTAATACCTATATAGGTTTAATGTCTAACCATAGGCGCCCATATGTGAAGTTTGGGGGGGGGTTAAGTAAATTAAAAACAAATGTCAAATTGTATTCTAAATAAAGGTTTAGCGTTACAACATATAAATAGGGAAAAAACAAATGCATTTTCAGTACTCCTAGATCTGGCAGGGTCACTTACTTGTTTGGACTGTTTTAAACGGTAAAAATACTAGATTTGTTGTGCAAAACTACATATTATATCTACAATGTATACTGATTTCAAAATGTTATAACTCAAAGTCTAACTCTAAGTTTAACTGCCCAATTCTGATTGTACCATAGTTTTCGGCATAAAAAAGTACATTCTTTTTTTTTTAAAAAAAAATCTGGAATATTTTGTAAGAACAATTAGATTTATATCTACAAATATAATAACTAATATTTATTTAGGGAGGGAGAATATTCTATCTTGCATCCATTCATGGGCGCCCTAACTATTTTGAACTCCAAACATTTATTTTTCATCTACCTACCTAGTTGATCACAATACAATTTTTATCACTGTAAGTGACACATAAGTAAAAATAAAACAAATTTAATAAGTTGGTAAGCCTTTTTTTATGCCTGTTATTTAATTAGTTTCTGGTAAAATATTAAAATGCGCCTTCATTGTCTATATTATAAACTACTATCTAGGCATTTAATCTTTAATTAATTATTGAACTTTGAATACAAACCTCGATGCAAATCATTTTAATTAAACTTTATCTACATTATACTGGCACACAGTATCAATTTATGCTCTAAATTAAATTTTTTTTAATTGATGTTATTTTCATTATAAATTAATAATTTAATGGTTTTTTTACTATTTTATCTAATATAAAATTCACTATTATGATACATATTTTATTAGTTTGTAAATATATTGTTTATCTTTACATTTATATAGTATGCAAATACACAATACATAATGCTGTAGTATTATCAACATATTAATTTATTAATTGTAATTTATGGTTTTGTTTTTTTTCAGCTTTCAAAAAAAAACATTTAAAGTTGTTTGAAATTAATTTTAAAATCATCAATTAAAATGCGGGAATACAAAATAGTGGTTTTGGGTAGTGGTGGAGTTGGTAAATCAGCATTGACGGTGCAATTTGTGCAAGGTATATTTGTTGAAAAGTATGATCCGACAATAGAAGATAGTTATCGTAAACAAGTTGAAGTGGATGGACAACAATGCATGCTCGAAATACTGGATACTGCTGGAACGGTATGTGTTTCAATATTTATATCCATAGTATTATCTTAAAAAGTTATTAATTAATCTCAGACACAGTAAACTAATTAAACTTGGTTTTTAATTAGAATTGCAAGGTAAGAATAAAAGTTATTTAATAAAGTTATATTTGACTTTTGAAAGTGTATTAGTGAGAGATCCTTAGTGTGCTGCTTAGAAATCTATAATAATAATAATAATATTTAGTAGGTACTCAGTACTTTGTAAATACTTATTTTACTACTTAAACTGATTTAAACTTAATTACTCAGTATATACAAGAGCCCCCCAGGTACTTAGCTAATATGTTTAAATAATATTAATTATAAAAAATGTGTACTTAGCTATTCTAGGATTTATTTGTATACTTGTAATATCTATTATACTAATTATTTAAATATGTTATAAATGTATAAGATATATTGGTACTTTCCTGTTATACACTACTTCCTTGTTTTGTGAAATTCTATTATTTAAGTCTAGCAAAATTTGCCCACTTTCCTATTATCATAGAATCCTATTTTAATTCATATTAACAAATTATATTTAATTCTTTGATAATTTGTTTAATGTGTATTATGGGGATGACCATATTAGAATTATATAAAAAAAAATTAAATAAAGAAAAGATTTAAATACACAGTATGGTCACAGACAGACTAATAATATATTAATAATAACATAATACAAAGAATAATTTTTTATATTTAATAATTTTACATTTAGGAGAGTAAACATGTATTGATCAGGAACCTGAAACAAAAAACATTCTTTAGTTTTAGGATACAGTCGTTCAAAACTCTATTATTGTGGAAGTATTCTGCCTACATTATTTTTGTGCTTAGAAAATAAGTTTGTCTATTTTAACAATTTTTCCTTGGTTTCTTATCTCAGTACAGAGAACACAAACTTCCCGCAAATAGTTATTCCAGTCTACAAAATTATTTCTGTTTATTTTCAAAATTTGTTTGCATCATTTTATAGAAGTCCAAGCAAAAATAAATTGTATAAGTGTAACAAATAGAAAAGTCGAAGTGGAGTCTTGGGTGGTAGTTGCAATAATAACTGTAGTCTCCTATAATAAGGAAGTATTTTTTCCAATATTTTGGTGCCATTTCAATGTGGGGTCTATTTCGTCTGTGCAATATATAAATATCTACATACCATAACATTTTTTTAAATATAAAAGTATTTGATTTATTGTATACCAAACCCCCTGTATATCCAGTGTCCTTTCACTGTGGAATTTGAGCCAATAAGTGGAGTCAATAGGTGTAGGAAGTGGTCATTCAAACTTTTAAGTGTTATTCGATTATAACAAAATATTAATTTTGAACAATTTTAAGCAAACAATGTTAAAACGTAGACCATATACTGAATTAAAAATACATCAGGGATCATATATTATAGCAGCACCAATATTTTTTTATAAATACTAAAATTCAAATAAATATTATTAAAGTGTTTAGATATTAGATGCAAAATATTTTGCGTTACAACTAATAATGTATCTTAGAAAAATTTTATTTTTTGTTAACTATTATGTTTATTTAATTTTATTATTTACCATATGGTCCTTTAACCATTTTATTTTATACTATAAAACACTTTTAAATATCATACTTGTTCTAAATATAACCACCAGCTGTTTAATAAAATCTCTATTGATTAAGATTATAGTCATCAGTATTTAATAGTTTTTTTTTTTTTTTTTATATCATTCGTCATTATTAAATATATTTATTTTAATATTACCCCTAATTCTACCTAATACATAATATTTTAGCTGCCTTTTAAATTTTAATCAAATATTTTCTATAGTTATGTGTATACATATAATATTTATTATTTTTACTTTTTTACTATTTTATGATCGAACTGGAAGAACAATTATGGGGGTTTTCCGGTGAATATGAAAATAGAATAAATGAAAATTATTAAGAAATTATGTACCTATCTCGATATCTACATTATATATTATTGAGATATAAGACTAAACATTATTATGTCCTATATTATAATTTATAATTTTTTTTTTAGATATGATAGGTAATTGTTATGTATATTTTCTATTAAATTATTGAAGATTAATGTTTGAATGATTTGTGTTAATTATTTTCTTCTTCTGTGATTGATGCCTTTAAGACTTATGTCCAAACAATTTTTCTCCAACTCTTCTTAAATCTAATGATTCTTCCAATTATCTCTGGGCTTTACTTTTTCCATATCTTTAATCACTCTATCTTTCCATCTTAGTCTTAGTTTTTCCCCTGTGGCACATTTTCTAATGGCACAATTTTAGCAACAATAATTCATGCTATATGCCTATATATTCTCATTTGAGTTTTTTGGTAATATCTTCCACAATATTTGGGGTCTCTTAGTTATTTATTTGTCATGTTCTTCTCTCTACTGTGCGTATGTCTTTACTTTGTCCATAAACTTACCTTAGTATCTCCTTTAAAATACATATAATATATTTGAGACTATTTTTCAAGAGTATTTTAGATTTCGGGAGCCTTGTTAAACCAAAAATTATTATAAATTCACTAGAAAATATAACATTGATTATTGAATTACAAAATAATTATGAACTACAATATTTTACTAAAATAAATTAAGTTCAATAAAGCAACTTATAATTTGATTAGTTCAATTTAAATTAAAATATATTTTTGAAATAATATAATGCTAAATGTATATTTTTATATATTGTTCAAAGATATATATTTATATAAATATATATTGTTATAACTACTTGGTATATTTTTCTTTCGACATCCATTTATAACAATAAAAATATTTTTGTTGTAGCCACTTTCTATTTGTGTGCCATTTACCTATATTATATAGGAAGACTATAAATTATTTAAAAATACTATTAATTAGACTTATTCAAATTAAACTAGATCATATAATTATGATAAATTAAATATTTATTTTATAGCCATAAATTAACAGATATATATAAAACAAATTAATTAATTAAAAAATATATAGGTGGATATTAAAATAAATAATTACTAAATAGATTGGAAATAACTAATATTTAACCCATAAATACTCTATTTTATTTCTGTTATTATTAAATATTTTATTCTTCTGTAATACTTCAAATTACCATACGTGTAGCACACTATGTACTATAAACTGGAGTAACTAAATTATTCTGACCATTTTTACTAAATAATGCTCAAATTTTATGTTATAATTTAATTAGTAATACTCTTTATTTAGCATTAAATTAATAATTGTATATTTAGTTAAAGTTAAAACAAATTCAAAAATAAAACAAATATGCTACACAATATAATATATTTACATAGTATAATAGGAATACATTGATAACCAAGAGTCAATGCACATATTTATAGAAATCTATTATGTAAACAGTCATTAGGGTTGTGAATTTATTGCACTATAAAATCTTAAAACATCCCTAAAAATAATAACTGACAATATAACTAAATAACCTAATCATTTACAGATAATTATATATTCTAGAAATGTAATACTGATAAGTCACAATTAATGAACTTCCTTAATCAACATCCATTAATGATTAACTTTATCTTATTCAATCATGATAAGAATTATAATAGTATAGTATTTTTCAACTATTAGTGAGTTCTAGTTCATCGTACTTATTGTATTTTATTAATTATAAGTATAATATTAAATATAAATTCCCCCACTCTTCCCTAACAAAAAATTAATTTGTACAATTTGTATGATGTCTTGTAAATAGCTAGTATTTGTATATATTTAGTTAATGAGTTAATTTGATTAGGTATGTACAATATATGTTTAAGGTATTAAAGTTATTAAATAAACAAATTATTTATGGTTTTACCTACTACATTTTAACTCATATTGTGTAAAAATGTCATAAATGTAATACGTAGGTCACTATAGATATATTTTGTTATTAAAAAAGATATTGCACACAATTTATTTAAACTTTTTTTTTCAATTCGTGTATTTTATAATTTAAGTTTTTAACCTCCCATAACACAGAAAATATACTGAATTTTATTTTGATAGTTACTCATATTTAAAAATAAAATAAAAAAATGATTTTTGCTTGTTTAATACAATTAAAACCTAATACAGTGGTGCGCAACCTTTTTAATGTGCCCCAACAGCCCCCCAAATTAATTTTTTTAATGAGGCTACCCTCCTTTCTATCAACATTATATAAGTGTATAATACATATTTACTTAATGTATAGCATAATATTATAGTAGTATTTTAGGATGTTTTAATATTGGTTTAGTTTAATCATTTAATTTATCCAAATTTTTGATTTCAAAACATTACTGAAATTTTTATAATTATAATCAACATTTTAATAATTTAAAATTATAAAATTACATGATTTAATGAAACCCTTGTGCTTGAATTGTAGACATGACTGAATTTGATGTTTGAGACTGCTATTTTTAAATCTGCTTCGACATTCAATCTGGAGTGATATTTGTTTTTTTATTATCGGTAGTGTTGAAAATGCTATTTTGCATAAATAATTTTAAGCAAAAGTAATAATTCCTGATTGAGTTTAAAAATAACCCATCTACTGCATGATTCAATAGAACTTATTATCCCAATATTAATATAATAATATGACATATTACATTATATATATATAACTAATTATTGGAGACTCCCTGTTAAAATTTCATGACCACCAGGTTGCACACCTCTAACCTAATATATCTAATGCATGCAATTTATTTTGAATATACATCAATAGTTGTAATTTAAAGCCTAAAACATCTATGTTTTATGGGATACCTAATTAATTTTTTTTGATTTATTTTAATAGTTTGTACTTAAATTTGTTTTCTAATTAGTTATAATTAATTTTGTTTGAAATTAAATTGTGAATAAAAAACAAATAATAATTAGATACCTATCTAAATTATAAAAATGTGCATGTTATCTGGTAAAGTGTTGTGTAGGACCATGAGAGTTATCATTTTTAAATAGTTACAATTTTAGATCGTATGCAATGGATGGAATCATGGCATATCACACTTACAGAATGAGTTAAAGCCAATATAACTATAACCCATGCCATTTGAGCATGGGCAACTTCTTAACAATCTTGTTTTCTTAGTTAAAATATAAGAATTAAAGAAACTTAGGAGACCTTTATTCATGTTTATTTAATATCTGCTCCAAAAATGAATGATAAGAGACCACACTCTTGTCCTATAGTTATATTGGCTTCACACATTTTCCCAGTTATCTATTGTATATGATCTAAGGCTACAATACAAAAAATACAAAATTACATTACATTATATTTTTTGTATACAATAAAAAAAATGAAGATAAAATTTTTTTTCCTGAACATTAACTTAATCATTTTATTAATTTTGCATTTTTAAAAACAAATAAATATTGATTATTTGGTTTATTATTTTCTTAAATTATACATTTTTTTTTTTTTAAATTAAAATCCCCAAATTTTAATGAATCTTTCTACTTTTAATTCTAATATAATCCGTATATTGATAGTTTATTATGTAGATATCTATTACATTTTTTATTCTTATTGATTTATTTCTTAATTAATTAAAGATTTGATTAAAACGGTGTATTTTTTTAATGTGTTTTATTTAAAAAAAAAAACTGAAATAATGTTAATTTATAATAATATTGTTATGTTAGATATTTAATTAAATATTTTTATAAATAGTGCATACATTTTTTATTATTATTATTTTTCATAATAACTGAATTGATTTGAATTACCCATCTTTTTAAAATGTTAAAACAGGAACAATTTACAGCAATGAGAGATTTGTATATGAAAAATGGTCAAGGATTTGTTCTCGTATATTCTATTACAGCGCAATCAACATTTAATGATTTACAAGATTTAAGAGAACAAATTTTAAGAGTAAAGGTATACAGTTTTAAAATATTTATAAATATTACTGTTTATTAGGTATTTAAGATAAATAAATAATGTACAATATATAATTATTAAATGTTTAGGATACTGATGATGTTCCAATGGTATTAGTGGGAAACAAATGCGATTTAGAAGAAGAAAGGGTTGTTGGTAAAGAACAAGGTGTGAATCTCGCTCGTCAGTTTAATTGTGCTTTTATGGAAACATCTGCTAAAGCAAAAATAAATGTCATTGATGTAAGTACTAAGCTCAATTAATTATGTATGTTTATAAAAGTTTGTGTGTATTGATTATATTATAATAATTAACTTTATTTGTTTTATCAATATATAAATATTCCCTTCAATAGTTATTTTTTTTTTTAGAAACATCAGAGTGTGAGTATTTATTAATTAATAAAAACGAAAATAATAATAATTTATCATTTTAATATTTTCTTAAATTAATGTGAAGGGCTTTTATAAACAATTCTATATTCCAAATTATTTGATACAATTAAGATACTTTTTTTAAAATTTTTTGTTTTTTTTACTTGATTAAATTCTACTTAAAAATTGTGTATTAGTTAATATTAATCCTTAAAAAAACTTTGGTTCATTCTTTAAATTTAAATAAATAAAAGTAAATCATTTTATTTAATTCCAGTATTTACAAATCAAATGTTTATTTTCATTGTTCTGAATTTACTATTTTGTTAAAAGTAATCATTAAAAGCATTTTGATGAATATACTAATTATTAGTTACTAGAAAAAACAAATTATCTATTTAAAAAATTATTAAAAATGTTTTATTATTAATTTGTTTTAGATATTTTATGATTTAGTGAGACAGATAAATAAAAAGAGTCCGGAGAAAAAACCAAAAATAAAAAAGAAGACCTTATGTACTCTTCTTTAAGTAGCTAAGTAAAATTACTGAAACAACAATCAATACTACCAATCCACTGTAGAAAAAAAAAACAAACATAATTTTTAACAATGTGGTAAAATATTATTGTTTTATGAGAGTCATTGCTGAATTTGTTATTGCTTTCTAATTTTTATTTTAAATGGCTAAATCGACTTTTCCAAATTTGCTTTTGTACTTTTTTTTTTAATTTTTAAGTAATTATTATTTTTATTTTATTGTTCATTATTGGATATTACCTAAAATTGTAATACTTTCTAAGGACTGGATCCTTGTAAATACCATTAATTATTAAACATTTACACAAGTTAACACCATGTAAATTTGTAAATCTAATGTATCAATACCTATTATTTTTCTAACTGAGTTTTTTAAGATCATTCATTTTTTCTCTATTTTTTAAATGTTATTTTAAGATGAAATAATTTCATTCTTAATACAGTTTTACATAAAAGTGCCAATTTTTAGTTAATTCATTAATAGTATCAGCTATGAAACTCCAATAAAAGTTGTCTTAATTACTATCAGTTATTTTTATTCATAAATCATTTGGTATTGAATATTTTCTCATTAACAAACATGATAATAATAACATTGTGATTTGAAATTTATGCTGCCAATAATATCTGTTATTTTTTTTTTTGGTAATTTAAATGTCAGCATATTAGGTTTAAATTTGCAGTAAACCAATCATGATGTAAAATGATTTTAAATAATTTGAAAACAACACCATAAACTCGAACTCTTGTAACATATTGCATAAAACTTAAATTAGAACTTTCACATAATCCTGGTAACAATTCCTTTTTTAAAATTATAATTATTTAAAAACTTAATACTTATTTAAAACCAATTAAAGTAATGCAGAATATTTTATTTTATTTGTATTTCAATGTAAAAATTTGGGTTTCTATTCTATAGTGGACTTAATAAAATTATTTTAGTTACTATTAACTTGTGTAAATCAAAATCCAATACAAATATTGTATTTAGATCTTAATCTAGTCTAAATATATTATTTTAGTTGGTCTTATTTCTTACAATGGACCTTATGTATGTTCATTACTGTATTGTTTCATTAACTGTTTCGAATGCATTTTCAATCATCCAGGGTTAAAAATGAAGGCCAATTATGAGTACAATAGGTTTACCTATTTAAACTTGAGTTCCCAATATTGTGTGTTTCATAATTATAATATATTATTATACATATATTATATTCAACTCATGTATAATAATAATTTATATTCAACTTTTTAAAATGATTTGAATATATCTTCAATATCTTCTATTAGAACAATTCTTTAAGAAAACATTGAACTCAAATACATTATCTAATTTTTTAAAAATAGTTGTCATACATATATTATTATTATTAATTGAAAATATATTTTCTGGTATAAGTGTATAAATATTTACACACCACCATAATATATTGTTCAAGTAAAAAATATTTAGACAAATGTCTTATTCTTTTATCAAGATTCAAACTTACACCATAATATTTTATGAAGTTTAAGCTTTAAATTTATAAACATAAATATTTGATTTTATTTAAAAATTGATGCCCATAGTTATTGCCATGTATTGTACCTGTACTAACCTGTATCGCACAAAATTATTCTTGTGATAACGAACAAACCTTAACATTATCATTTATAATAATACACAGTTATTTATACAATTTACACAAGGTATTACAAGGTTCTATTATAGCTGTTTATTTATATGTAAAAAACTAATTGGTTTGTTAATTACAGAAATGCTTTTTTCCTTTATTTTTATTCTGCAATTCTTATAGACATTTTTCAACACAACAACATAATATATTAATATTTTTGGTCTTATAAAAAATCTGGCATTTGAATGATATTCGGAAATTTTTCGGTTAAAAATTATTATTATAATAATATTATACTATGAATTTTGACTTGTTAACAATTTTCTAATTCTAATAGTTTGTTTTATAAAATATTATTATAATATTACTTAACAAATCCATAATTGTAAGGATATGCAAATACAGATAAATACATTTTTTTTTTAATGTTTATACATATATGATATATATAACTTTGTGTATGTATTTATTAAAGAATTACATACAGACATGTAATTTTATAGGTACCATTTATGCATTTATATATATTTTAAAATATAAGTGTTTTGTAGGCCAATATTTAATATATTTTATTTAGTGTGAGCCTTAGTTCACTAGTTCGTTTGGTACCAATAAAATTTAAGTTATACAAAAATCTTAATTTTTTTTTTTAAAATATAATATGTTTGTAATAATGATTTATTTATTTGAAATATTGACGCTTATAAAAACTATAAAACTTTGGAACCAATTTTTAGACAATATTATTGTTAGTAGAATATTTTAATATAAATAATATTATTAATTATTATAATAGGATATTTAGTGAAATTTTAATGGGTGGTTTAATATTAATATTTATTTGAGTATTATTAAACTTTTATTATTTTTAACTGATTGATTCTGTATAAACACTGTACACCCACATTTATTTGTAATATTTATTTATTATCTGTCTAAATAAAATATTTACGCATAATTTAATAACTTGATAACAAGTTTCCAAAAAAAAAAAAACGCTAATTTTATTTTATTATTTTATTTAAAAAGCCAAAAATGGAATATTATAAATAATATACTCATAGTTATTAAAATATTATTTGTCAGTGTGTGTGTGTGTATGTGTTTTTGTGTGTGTACTTTGTGTTGTTCAATAACCACAAGACCAATTCAGTTTTAAGTATAAAAAAATTAATGTATGATATTGTTAAATCCATTTTCCTTACATAATAATTATTTTAAATATCTACCTATATTATAAACATACATAAATTATTTTATATTTACCAGTGTAATACTACTGCTGTGTACTATTAATACTGTTATTATTATTATTATTATTATTATTACCATTCGGGTTTTTCATCTATTTAACTGCATTAGATTCTTATCAGTTATCATGAGCAATTTGAAATTTGAAAAAAATTTCACTAACTCAATAATCAGATAACTATATAAAATAATCAAACAACTCGGGTGGGCGTGATAATTATTAATATTGTACAGCACTAACTCCTGACATGGAGCCGCCCTACTTTATAATAATAGTGACTTTTATGTAATGTACCTTCCTATATTGTCTTTTTATTATAATTATAATCCTGGAATATAATGTAGTTATACTGTGATTTTAAAAATAAAAAAATAATATTGATAATATAATTAAATACATATAATATTACATATGCAAAGTGTTTTAATCATATTTTTTAAAACATGTTTTTATTAATTTACAAAATAATATTATGTTTCAATATTTCAATATTATAAAAAAAAATATATTATTCCTCTCTCTTTGATCACTATATATTAAATATAATAAATATATATATTATATACATTATAATAATAATAATATTTATCATCATTGTATTGTAATTAATTAATAATAATTAATATATTGTAGTAAATTATTTTTCAAAACACATCTGTATACATATTATACAAAAAAAAAAAATAAAAATAATAATTATATTGAATACATATAATAAAGAAAATGAAAGAATATTTGTCTGGCTACCTATTATACCTATTGTAACATAAGTTTTCCTACCAAAACAGATGTTAGTGGTGATGGTTGTACATATGGTTTTTTTTTATTACGATTATTGGTTGTTTGCTACATAATTTTAGCTACCTACACACCTACATATTATGTCGTAATAACAATTAATTTATAATGAAAAACCTGTTAAACATATTATGAGGTGGTTATAATAGCTGATATAGGTATAGAACAGTTGTTCACTTTAGATTTTTCCGACAATTTTTCGGCAAGAAAATAAAAATAATTTACAATTATTTTATATATTTTCTGAAGATTATTTAGATTGATCTTTTATTTTTTAGATTATTTGGTTTTCGTTTACTGTATGATGTGTATCTTGATCAACTTTTCGGAGGAGAGAAGTTTAATAACCTCATCGCGTTGTTTTTAAGTAGTAAATATAGGTATAATGTTCGTGTGCTAATGAAGGATTTTCCGGGGTGGGAGGAACCTACATTCGGGATCTAAAACTAAATACTTTTATAATATTACAGCTCAAAGTTAAATTTAAATTTGTCAAAATTGCCGTTTTTTTTTTCACATCACACAATGGAATTCATATAAAACTAAAGATTTTTGATTATCATATGAGTTGTTCTTATGGCATCGTAAAAATTTCGAAAATTCGACGTACATTATTTCAATTAATGGTTTATCGTTGTTTACAGATATAAATGAAATAACCTTATGTATCCTATCTTCCCAACTTTTCATCTATAACAGTAGCCGCTCCCATCCCCAGTATCAGCTATTTTTGTATATTAGTTTGTAAGTTATGACTGAAATTTTAGTCATAAATTTAATCGTGAATCATAATAAATAACGATTTAAAATTTCACATTCACAAAACATATTTTGTGAATTGCGATAGCGATATAATATAGTACATAAATATTCCACTGCGATCCACGAACGCTGCATAATTGTTTTATCAGCAGAGTAATATTATAGTCACAATTTCATAGACGTTAGGCAACCAGTGTATCTTTAATCGTGCCTATTACTAAAATTAAAGATAAAAGATTATATACACTCTAGCGTTGATGATTTTTCGATATTTTCATTTTTAAATGAAACATGATTATGTTTATTTATTTGTTTACAATAACGGCATACAGCTTTTTTAATACAAATACAAAGTAAAATATAATATTAAGTACAATTAAAAAAGACATAATAATATAAATAAGATTTACATTTTACTAGAGAGAAATGGAGGGGTCCAATGACCGAGCGATTGGTTTCTTTTATAGTATGAATGAAAAATTTGGATGTGGAATGAAACAGAACGACGTAAAGTGCGGGATGGAATTTTATAGTTAATTTGGGACAAGAATACGGGAGAATCAATTTTGCCATTAAGTATATTATTAATAAAAGTAAGATTGGTATTATGGTTGCGATCAGCTAAAGAAGCTAACTGCAGATATGCTAATACTGGAGTGTAGTCATGATGAGAACAATCTATTTTGAGAATAAAGCTGGCAAACCTTAGGAACTTACGTTGAACTCTTTCAAGTTGATAAGATGACGTAGCTGCAGAGGCGTCCTATAGGACAAATTTCCGGAATAGATCTAAAGAATGCACAGTATAAAGCCTTAATTGGTGCAGACAATTTGAACTCTTGTGCTTTCGTTTGATAAAGCCCAAGGTTTTTTGTGCCTTACAACAAGCATTTTTAATATGCGGATTAGGGTTAAGCGTAGGAGTAAGGATAAAACTTAGGTCACGAATAGACTTATTAAGTGACAAAATATGATTATTATTAATGATATATGTAAATTTAAATGGGTTTCTGGTATGGGTAAAGGTCATAGGAATGGTATTTAGAAACGTTAAATGAATGACCTAAGGATTCTGCCCAGAACACCAGTCTGTTTAATGGCACATCTGATGTCACATTTGTAGGAGGGGATACTACCCCGTAAATTTTTACCCATTGTTTTCTACATGAAAGGAATGAGTTATACCATGATAAAAGTAATTCACCTATTCCAGTTCGAGGAACTATTTTTAGCAGATTATGGTGATTTACACGATCAAAGGCCTTGAAAAAATCAGTATAGATCACATCAACCTGGAGTGAGCACCAAAAGCACCAAATATATAATTTTAGAAAGTTACATGGCAAGTTGTAGCCGAATTACCAAGGTGGAAACCATGTTGCTCATCCATCAATATGGGATTGATGGAAGGCAGAATACAATCTAAGATAAGAGATTCAAATAGTTTATAAACGAGAGATAAGATGGATATAGGTCGGTATTTCTCAACCAGAGAAGCATCACTCGATTTTAGGATAGGTGTTGTGTGACTAATTTTCCATAAATCAAGAAATACACCATCCAATAACGGGCTCCTAAAAAGGAGCTATAATAGAAAAGCTAGCGTGTATCTTAGATTGCAAAGAATCAGACCGGGTATGTTATCTGGATCAATAGACGTTATAACTTTTAGTTTGGATAAACCTATAAATACATCATCAACAGAGAAGGAGCATCTATTAGGAAGTCATAAGACAAAATATCTAAGTTAAATGGATCAGTAGTAATGGCTATTTGAGTAGAATAAACGGAGTTAAAGTAGGAGGAAAACATATTAGCTGTATCTTGCTCATCGTTACTACTGATACTTGTTAAGCTTTATAAATTTAGAAGTGCAACAGTTAGATCAATTTGTTCTAACAACGTCTCAAAACTTCTGAGGTTCTTTATTGAGAAAGTTTTCAGTTCTTTGTATTAAAGAAGAGTAACATTTTCTTGGACAAAAACTTGTATTTAGCACGAAGAAGAGAAAATTCTTTATAATCTAGAGGTAATCACCAGTACATTTAAACCGAGAATAAGCTTTTTTTATAAGCGACAAAAATGATTTAGTTCAGTAGAGACCTACGATGGGTAAGTTGATTTAATAAAAAGAGACTATGGAATGAAATTTAAGATAGAGTGGTGAAGTGCATCATAGAATGAGTAAAGTGCAGAATTACAGTCGAGTTGTGAAAAGGTCAATTAATCATCCAATTAATAATCCAAACATTCAATTAAAAAAAGTGTGTGAGCTATCAAAAGGTGGGATTGTGGGAGACGTTTTGTATAAAATACACAAAGCAGGATGGTAGGAATTGAGTGGTACAAGAAGTTCAGGGACAATTTCAGTAGAGAGGTTGTTTAAATTAGATCGAGATCGAGAAGAGAATTGTTTAAAAAATTATTAATTTGGAAGAAGCCATTGTGGGCGAATCTTTTCGGAACACAAGGAATACGTAAGGGCGTGGATGAATTGTAAATTAAACCAAAGTCGTCGTTGTCCTATATAATATTAGGTAGGTTGTAGTCACTACATACTATAAAAGTGTGATTGGGGTGAAGAGAAAGAGTAGATTCAAAGGAGGACATGTGATCCTTATAAATGGAAAGAGAAGAACCTGGAGGGATATATATGCTGCAGATAATACATTTATCGGAGTCAATAGTAAAGCCAACAAATAATTGTTCAATGTTAGTATAGGTAGTACTTATATTAGCAGATGAAATGTCTTTACAAATAGCAATAAGGGCACCTCTTCCTCTAGTGCAAGAGCTAGATTTAGTACATCTGTCATATCTAAAAAAAATTATAATTATTTAGATTTAGTCAACTAAATATAATCTGACAGATGAAAAATAATTCATTCTTTGAGTTAGTATATTATATACATTTGTACTTGTTATTATAAATATCTATCTATTCTACCTACATTTAAAAATGGGTATGTTTTCATTTTATTACAATTTCATGGTTATGTCCAATGCAAATTATCTGTAAAATGCATCTTGGCAAAATTATAATAACATATTTATAAATTAAACTAAGTCTTATGAAACTCTTTTTTCTAAACTTTAGTCACTTTATCGACTATTTTAAGCACAACACATAGGTGGAAACCTTGCATAAGTCTTAAAGATATCAATCACATAAGAAGAAAGTAATAAACACAAATCGTACAAACATTTATCTTCAATAATGTTCTAATAAATATATAACAATTACCTATCAAATATAAAAACAAAAATATTTTTATAAATTAGAATATAGGACATAACATAGATACGGAGATAGGTACAAAATTTCATAAATTATTTTCTGTTAATTCTATTTTCATATGCATCAGAAAACCCCCATAATTTTTCTTTCGATTTAATCATGAGATAGTAAAAAATTAAAACTAATAGATAGTCAAAATAATAAATATTATGTGTATACACTATATATACTAAAAAAATACGTCATAGAATAATGGAGAAAAAATGATTAAATTAATTAAATTATTAAATTATTTTAAATTATTAATTAATCTATTTAAACATTTTAATTTAAATTTAATGTATACCTGTAAGCAACAAAAAACCATTGTTAACGAAAAAATGATTCTGAACGCAGTTCAGTGGATAGTGATGCTTTGTCAACAATATTAATATGTATTAAAATAATTAAAATAATTAAATAGACATTATAATGGGTGATTCATTAAGAGGTACTTTTTTTAAATGGGGTTTTATGACAGATAACGAATGAGTCGTATCAAACTGTCGTGTTATTTTTGTTTAGTGTTGTTTAACATTTCATCATGGAAAGACTTAGTCCGGCACAGCGTCTACAAATTATTCAACTTTATTACGAAAATCAGCGTTCTACGAGAACTGTTTTTCGTAAGCTTAGAGAAACTTATGGTCCGCATGATCGGCCTACCGAACACACAATTCGCTATACAATTGTAAAATTTGAAACCCAATTTTTATTATTAGATAACACATGACCAAATAGGCCGCATCCAACACGTAGTGAAGAAAATATAGCGGCTGTAGCTGGAAGTGTACGCGATGACCGTGATGAATCGATTCGGCGCCGTTCTTAACAGCTTGGCTTGTAAGCAACAACTTAGCGTATTTACGTAAGGACCTTGGTTTAAAAGCATACAAAATTCAACTCGTCCAAGAATTAAAGACGGCCGACCTTCCGAATCGTCATCGTTTTAGTGAATGTGTTCTTGAAAAGATTGACGAAAATCCACTGTTTTCGACCAACATTTTGTTATTGTATTTCAGAGTAAAATTGATGGTAGAAAAATTGTCTACAAAAAAAAAAATTAATAATTGACTAATATGTTTCGTACATTTTTTCAGGTTTTCACGATTTTTCCCAGATATTATGAAAACCACTTGAAAAATCAAAAAATGACCTCACTAAATTACCATGGAGGTAAAATTTGCTTTCAGAAAATAAGTTACACTTGATGTAAATCGGTGAATGCATCGGTGCAAGATTTTTGGTAGAAAAGTTTGCACAACAAATTGAGGGGTTAGGTTAGCGAGTGATAGCTGGGTCTCTAGGTATACCTAAAATGCATTTGTTGATTCCTTGTTTGGGTAAAATGCCAAAAATAAGAGCAATTCATTTTTCCGTGTCACGGGTTTAAACTCGTGACCCCTAGGATGATAATAAGCATAATTAACCATTAGATCACGACAAATATGCTTAAAAAGGTACAATATAGAGTTATTTTATATAACATAATATCAGAACTTCAAAAAGCTATAATTTTGAAACTTAGTCAGTTTGTATAATTCTAACTTTTCTATCGTTTTTAAATTAGCAATAAACCATGTTCAGAAAAAAAAAAAAATGATAAATTACATTTGTTCCACATAACTTTTTACTTAACGATTTTTGTAAAAGTTTGATATTAAAATTCCTTTATAAAGAAAAATACTATATTAAATTAAATTATTTTTTTTTGCCACAAAGTAAGACTTAATGAACCTCTTGTTAAATTTTCAAACATTGCGGTCAAGTCTAACAATTTCACCATAGAGTATTTACGAACAAAAATTACGTCCAAACATCTCGAAATTAAAATTTCTATAAATAGCTTAAAAATGGCTCAAATATTTTGGAATTTTACCATGTCTAGAAAAAAGCAAATATAAGTTGTCTGTCTAAATTTCAAGCCTTTACGAATATTTTTAACTAAATTACAACAAATAACAAAATTGAAAAATAATATAAACTTTATTTTCGTACATTTCCTGTTTTTCTAACGTTTTATCCTGGTTTTTCCCAGATATTATGAAAACTGCTTAGAAAATCTGAAAATGACCTGTTCAAAATATCATCTGGATAACATTTCCTTTCGAAAATGGTGTTACGCGTATATATCGGAGCAAATTTTCTGGTAGAATTTTCGTACACAGTATAAAAAAAAAAATAAACATTTTAGTTAAATCAATACATTCTTTGTTACACTTAGAATCTAAAAAAAATTGTTTAAATTAGTTCTTTGTAATTTGAATGCTTTACAATGAAGTGTGAACGCATTTTAATAAAAAAATGTACAATATTTTCCATATTGTGTTCGTCACAATTAACATATTATGGTAAAGATGTTGTGTCTATCAATAATTTTGAAGTTATAGTAAAAATAGTATCTATATTAAATTTTTCAAAAATTAAAATCTGTAATGTTATTTTTTCTAGAGTTGATATGAGAACAAAAAGACAATTTGATGGATGAATCAATAATCCTCTGAAGTGCATTTTAATAAGTTTGTCTCTGGTTGAAATAAGATCAGTTTTTAATGTTAAGAGATATCTATGACATTTGGCAAATCTAGTAGATATTTGGGCAATGTACCCAGCTAAGTAAGACGACATTAAACTCATGTTTCATGCAAACTATAATCATAGTCATGAATGTATGTATGATACCAATTGTATTTTTTTAGAATTTTCTTTAACTTAAATCTGATCTAGTTCTTGGTTTATTCTTTAGGCTCGTTCATTACTGTTAGTTATATCTTTGATATTCAAAAGGGTATTTATCATATCTCCACCAAAAAAATATTGGAACCCTTTACAAGGCTAACTACATAACTCGTTGGATTTTATTAAGTAATTGCTAATAAACTAATTTAATCAAAAGAAATATCTTATTTCAATACATTTCTTAATCTGCAAGTGTAACGTCATATTATCTGATCAAAATCTTTATCCAGTACGATTTGACTCAAACAAATAAAAATATACTAACAATCCCGATGCAAAGTAACTTTAAAATTGTTATATTCTACATTTTAAGAACTTATAAACTTATTTTATTTCAAAAAATCTCATTTGAGTATCTCTTATTTAATAATAGTCAAATCTAATCACTCTTATTATGTGTTTTTAATTATACAATTAAATTGTTTGGATCCAAACAATCAAATGATTACTGATAAAAGTCTGATAAGAAGTGCATGACATTAGTACCACGAATTAAGTATATCTTAATTCGTGAATGTAGTATAAAAATCGCCCGTATTTGAAATACATAATTTTAACTTATCAACATTTAGTACATTAATTGTTTTATTAAGAAAAAATGTTTTACAATTTTGGGAAATTTGGTACGAGATTTCGGCCATACCTGGCAACACTGTTCTATATTTTATAGTCGTCAGCGGTCAGCCATTAACAACGCTGATCAATATTTCCTTCTAATTTCATACGTCTTCTTGTTAGTTGTTACAGTATTTTGTAATACTACTACGAATAGTGATTACATTATTTAACAGTTTTTGCGTATTAAAAAATATACTTGAATAATCAGCGCTGGAAGATACGAAATAGTGAGTACCTACTATAGGAGGTACGTATTAATTATTAAACTCGTATTATATATATATATATATATATAATATGTCTCATCTATTAGATGAAATTATGAATTTCATGAAAAGTTATCCAGTTAATAAAATGGAAATCATTTTTTTTCCACTTGGTAAGTTTAAGTTGATATATTTTCACGAAATAGATAATTAACTTTGACATCGTATAATTTTTTTTATCAAATAGTCATCCTCCAAACTAAACATTAAGTTTTTATTATAAATATTATTTTTAAAAATTTCGGAATATGTTTTTATATCAATAAAGTAAGTAGGTAATATTTAATATTAATAATTTACTTATTCACAAAATTTGTGACAACTATTATATTGAATTTTACCTTTGAAACATTTGCTTCACGATAAATGAGAAACTGTTTTATAAAGTGTTAATTCTTTGGTATTTTTCACTTGATCAACAGTAATACAATTTGATGTCAGTTGCAAATTTCCAGATCCTAACCTTCTATTTATTAATATTTCATGCTGGGGTTCCTATGCGGTTAATCATTAATCACTTGGTATATTTTTCTTATGTTCTTATTTTTTTAGTCAGATAGTTTGTCTTTGTTACAGTCAACATAAATTTCTGTAGCAAATAATAGTCACGTCTTCGTTTTATCCTTATGAATACACTTTATAATATTAGGTACCTAATTGCATATTTATTGTATCTAATATATCTTGTATAATTCCTTTGATATTCATAAGAGTATGTAGTGTTTTCTTAGATTTTTTTCCCTAAAAAATATAGTTTTTCTGTCTATTCTATTTTATAAAAACTTGTTTTACTTGACAATACTATAAATGGTGTAATCACAGAAAATTGTTCAATGTACTGAAGTAATGAACACCAGAATAGGAACCTTTAGATAATTTTTATCAAAAATACAGGTACAGGAATTAAATTAAAACAATTACAAATTAATCGAAAATTAACTATTACACTTACATACCCACTTACTTTTATTGAAATAATACCATATTTCAAATTTTTTAAAATATTATCTTTAATAAAAACTAAACATTTTGTTTCACTAAGAGAATAGCCATTTAATGAAAAAAATTATACTCTAACAAATTTTTATATATTTCAGTAAATGAAAATAAATGATTTCCATTTTCT
Source organism: Cinara cedri (assembly GCA_902439185.1). NCBI lineage: Eukaryota > Metazoa > Arthropoda > Insecta > Hemiptera > Aphididae > Cinara > Cinara cedri. Next base: position 2,038 of record CABPRJ010000558.1, on the reverse strand, counting down.
GAATTGTGTAATTTTTTATTAAATGCACAATTTTATAAAAAATAATTAAAAATATCTGTTACTATTTCTGACATAATTATTATAAATATTTAAATGAATGGAATGTGAATATAAGCTCAGCTGTCATAAACATAATTTGTATTTTTACGTCTTACATTATATTTAATATCTGTGTATCTATATTATAACAATGAGCAGGTAAACTAATAATAATTAATAATAAAATAAACAAAAATATGTATACAATTTATATTGATATATTTTATTTAAATTGACACACATTTTGAAGAGTATGTGAAGTATAGAATAATTATATTCTTTAATGATAAAATCAATAAAGTAAAATCAATTGTTACTAATTTGGATATAATTTTGCCTTAGATGGCGCACTCGTCTCATTCCAATGTCGATTTCTTAAGAGTGGGCATTAATGCTGAAATCAAAGAAAATCTCAATGTAAAAAAGAGTTATGGTAAGTAGCTCAGCTGTCATAAACATAATTTGTATTTTTACGTCTTGCATTATATTTAATATCTGTGTATCTATATTATAACAATGAGCAGGTAAACTAATAATAATTAATAATAAAATAAACAAAAATATGTATACAATTTATATTGATATATTTTATTTAAATTGACACACATTTTGAAGAGTATATGAAGTATAGAATAATTATATTCAAAAAGTTTAAAAATGATTTAAAGGATATTAAGTATTCCTGTTGTGACCATAGCCCCCACAAAGGGGTGTCAGTGGGTCCGGTGGCCCGGACTTTCAAGGGACCCGAAAATATAATGTAATATAATAATATTTAGTTTTTGTTTTTATTTTACAAAATATTTATAAATATAATATATAATAAATAAGAAAGATGTTTTTTTTTTTTTTTTAGTTATTAATTTTATTCTTATTTAACACATATATGAATACAATACGAGTAGTTTTATATAAACTATTATTAGATATTTTTACATTATATTATCATTAGATTAGCTATAATAATATGATAATATGAGCAAGCATATTATAGACAATTGTATTGCCAGAAGTTTATCTAAATCATTGACTTAAACACAATAATAGGATTCACATATGAAATATATGGTACCACTTAACTTTAAAATAATTATGTTTAATCAAAATCAATTGTTACTAATTTGGATATAATTTTGCCTTAGATGGCGCACTCGTCTCATTCCAATGTCGATTTCTTAAGAGTGGGGGCATTAATGCTGAAATCAAAGAAAATCTCAATGTAAAAAAGAGTTATGGTAAGTATACTATAGTATATTACAGGTAAAGTGTATTTAATTTTTAAACATTTAATATTTAATTACCATTCTGTACTTTTCTGTATAGAACCCTAAGCTGTTTTCAATTTTTAGCACCAAAATATATATTCTGAAACCATATAAAGTTCAAACAGTGATTAGTTCTGATTGAAAAAAGCAGAATGTGTATTAATTTGTGGGTTTTTTTTACAGATTGTTTTTTGTGTCATACTGTTAAGCACAAAATAAATGATTGTTCAAAATTTGGTTAGTATAGATATAAATAATTAATTAATACAAAATGCAAATACAATTAGTTCATGTTATATTGCATTTACAGCTGTTCTTTTGTTGGGTGCTCGTCATGCATTGAAGCCGGAAACTACTGCCAAACATGTACTTACCGATTTGAATGTGGCATCCATGGCAATGGCCGGCGAGATCAGTTCAGAGGATCTAAATAAACTGGCGACCACTGGGATGGTCACCAACAAGATTTACCTCAGAGCATTCAAACGAGTTGTAAAGAACATTACCAAGGAGCAGAAAAAGTTTAAAAAGGAGAAATTGGTGTCATTCGAGAAGGCAGTGGATAATGTGATGGAGGCCAAAATGAACACAATGAAGGCTAGTGTTAAGGTCGAAGAGGCGATGGTGAAGGCGATGGAAACTGGAATACAAGAGGATAAGAATGCAGCAAAAGGCGCCATAATGGAAGTTTGCATGGCCAATGCTGTGATGGAAGTGGCAATGATGGATGCCAG
>CABPRJ010000557.1:0-63245 GCA_902439185.1 Cinara cedri | reverse complement strand
ATTTTAATATAAATTACATCAGATCAAAATACAAATTAACACTAAATCTTATATGGATAAATTATACATTCTGACATAGAAGGTAGTTCACGCTACAGCCACAGAACGAACACTGGTCAGCTAACTACAACGATAGTCGACCGGTTAGGTTGAACGATTACCCAAACGCTTTAACAAAAACCGTTCGCGTCGCATATATATATATCACAAATATCACAAATATAAATAATTGTACACATGTTGTGTGGACATAACATAACACACACAAATGAACAAATAACAAAATAACAATTAGACAACTTAAAAATGATAATATCATCATTAAGTTAAAATTAAACTTGTAAAAGATAGGTATATTGTAAAAGTAATTAATGCACAAATAAAAATATCATTTTTGAAATAAAGAGTTAATTTTCTGAAGAGAAGAGTTCAATATTATGTTCTTATGTTTACGTCTTTCTTCCAACCAAAATTGAACAAAAACTACTTATATAGTATTAAATAAAATAAATTACAAAAGCAAATTTGATGTTTTTAGAAAATTAAAAATTGAACTGATTTACTAATATAATATTCTGAGTTTAGAATAAATATTAGATATACATATTGGTTATTATAATTATAATTTATATTAATTATTACTGTAACCAAGGTTTTAAAAATTTAAATTGTTTTTTTTTTTTTGGTGTTAATTATTGTACATAACACGATATTATTATACTTAACTTCTAAATTTACAAACACACATTTTAACCAATTTAAGCTAGTTAATTGTAAGTTAGTAGATACAATTATTGTAATGGTTTCTTAATTATTTTGTATTGTTTAAAATGTTTTTATAGATGCCATCTGATGAAGACACAATATATTTAAATGAAAAATTGGCCTGTCAACAGGAACAAATATGTAAACTTAAAGAAAAACTTATCACATATGACGAAGTTAATGATAAAAAAGAACAGTTAGAAATTCAATTAGAAAAATTAAAAAAGTGGTTAGAAGATATGGAAGTTAAAGATAATCGAATGAAAAGAAATATGAAAAGCGATTTGGAGATTCAAACGGAAAAGTTAAGAAAAGCTGAAGATGTTGCATTCGAGTTGCGAATGGAAAATAAAAAATTACTAGACGTCAATGAGTGTATTGTTGAACAACTAAATACGATAAAAAAAAATGAACAAAAAATCCTTATCGAGATGGATGACTTGAAAATATGTCAAAATCGTATCAAAGATGATTTGGCTTATGCAAAAGTAATGATTAAGTGTACTTAACTAATTTTAACTGTACAGTTTTGATATAACTAATTTATTCATGTTCTCCTTCTACTTAAAATAATAATAAAGTAAGAAAGGAATACCTACATAAGAGTATTTAGGTATTTGATAGTCAAATAGATGCATTATAGATATAGGTATGCTACCATGTTCTACGGATTTTTATTTGGGAAACTTAAACAGCTCTCATCTATTGTTTGTTGGTTTCCAAACTCCTTCCGTTAAAAAATATTTCACGAATACATAAATACCCAAATGGCTCTGGTATTCGACACCAAAAAGGGGGTCACGAAATTTTAGTAGAGGATTGCCAATAATTCGAATAGGGACAAATAGATGAGACGTTTTTATTTATAGACTTATAATGTTAATTAAGTGAAATATTTGAGTGAAAAATAAAAATTAAATATCAATTTCCACATTTAATTTCATTTTAATTCTAGTTTATTTTATAAAACCAATGATGCAGGGTCGTGTCCAGGATATTGTTTTAGGGATGGTTTTAATTTTTTAAATTGAGTACCAAATTTACAACTACATAATTAAAATAAGTAGCTATAAATCTGTATAAGTGCATATACATAATAACCCGTAATTTTTTTATACAACTGTTAAATATTATAAATACATTTTAATAGTTAACCTTATAAAACTATAACTGTAAATAATAAAATTAGCACGAATAAAGTATAAAAAATAATAATTAAAAAAACCATTTTTAGAAACTAATATTTTTCATAGTTTATACTAGTATGTATTACATCCTGTTTGAATATTAAACAAATTTTGAAAATACTTTATCTGGGTCTATTAGTATGTCATTATGAATTGATAGAAGAGCTAATCCTGTGAGTCGATTTTCACTGGTAGTTGATCTTAACTATGATTTTGTGCGACGTAAACTTGAAATATGTTATGGTGTTACAGTTGATACTGGAAGGGTTTTCAAGATTTCAAGCTTTGAGCGTAGCGAGGGAACTATTGGTTTTACAATGCTGTTTATTTCTTTTTTATTTTTCTTTATTCTTTGTTCTAGTCTGTAAACACGTTTTGTCCTAGTAAACTTCCTCCTATTTATAAGTATAGTATTTTTTCTGAAAGCTTAAGTTGTCTATATTATACTTCAAAAATGTCATTTTTTGCTTTTCGACGCCATTTTTTAAATAAAAGCACTCAAGTTCGAAAAACTTAGGAAAACGTACAGTTTTAAGATTTCATTATTTTATAAAAACACGGACGACGGTTATAAATATACGTAGAGACTTGAAACTTGGTTATAGAACTTATATTAAACTTACCTAGATGTAGTAAAATTTTCAAAATCATCGGACGACTTTTTTAAATTTTTTTTTACAATCGTACTTTATTTTTTTTTTATACTGAAACCACTTTTATCCTAGAAAACTTGCTCTGATGTATAAGTATAACCTTTTCTGAAAACTACTACTAACTACTATTTAGTAACCACATAGATTATTTCTTGATTTTCGAAACGGTATTTAAAATAAAAATGATTAATCGGGGAAAAAAATACAATTTTTTCACGATTTCGTTATTTTAAATTAGTTTTCTAGCACAAATATGGCTTCAATGGAAAAACGACAAGAGACCTTTTTTGTTGAACTATTAATCTTGTTTTTAATGATGCAGTTCGTTTTTTTTTTTTTTAATAAGCGTTTTTAAGTCAAATTTAAACGAAAATCGCAAAAAAAATTATGGCTCTTCAATTTATGTATTACCGAACTATTTTTTGTAAAACTATTTTGTACCCTCGGTGGTCGTATGATGCTGGCCGATGCGACACAGACAAGGCTTGTGTAATATCTTTTTTTTTGCGATTAGTTACACAATAAGTTTTATTGAATTTATTAAAAAAATTAAATGGCTTGGAGTTTGAATTGTATGTCAAATTTTATCAGTAATTTTATTTAATCTCACAATAATAAGTTCTTCAAATAGATACAAGGTATGGCTATTAAATAACGAGACTGCTCGCCTAAAGGGCGTCCTAGATAGGCAGTGAAAAAATCGAGTAATGCGTTGAGTATCTAGATATCTTATCTATGCACGTACCAAAACACGTTTTCGTCATTATTATAGTATTTGTGCAGTAGTGGTTTGAAACGAACGTGTTTTTNAAAAGAGGCCTATAGTGAGGATTTCCTATCTCGGGCGTGTGTTTTTGAGTGGCATAAATTATTTTCTGAAGGTCGAGAATGCACCGGAATCCAATTCAGTCGTAATCCAAATTCAAAACCGTTTTCTTCGATATCAACGACATCGTGATGACTGAATGGGTTCCAGAGGGTCAAACTGTAAACCAACATTACTATTTGACAGTTTTGGTAACATTGCGCTAATCAGTTCGTAAGAAACGGTCGATATTGTGGAAAAACAAGTCGTAGATAACGCATCTGCCCATAACGCGCTGTCTGTGAAGCGTTATTTGGCCGCTTAAGGCACTCCAGTACTTGAACACGTGTCTTATTCACCCGACTTGGCACCCTGCGACTTTTACTTGTTTCCGAAGATAAAGTTTGCCTTAAAAGGAATCCGGTTTGAGTCGATGGAAGAGGTGAAACAAAAATCGGCGGAACTCCTGAATGGTCTTACGAAAACAGACTTCCAGCATTACATCGAGCAATGGAAGAAACGAATGAAACGGTGTGTGGCGAGGGGAGGGGAGTATATTGAAGAGAAGCATTTGAATGTAGAATAATTTGTATAATAAAACACTTTTTCGAAATCAGTCTCGTTATTTAATAGCTAAACCTCGTATATAGAGGCATTGATGCATATATTAGACTTATACATGTAGATGAAACATTTAACATGAAAACGCGTTCCGATGACCGATGGGTAGAGTTGCATTTCGAGAACAGAAACACGTGAAATAATAGATATAATAATAAACGCATTTTAATTTGATGTCCTTGAAGTGCAAATTTGCTCTATCTCATACTAGGCTTTAAATCAGCCTATCTTTATTGATCCGTTCGGACCGATCACGCCCTCTAAGAGCGTTCTCACGGGGGGGGGGGAATTGGGAATAGAGGATGGATACCCCTATGCCCTTTTCTTTTGGGTAATAGACAGTGTTGAATCCAAATATATGACGGGGGGGGGGGGGGTAACTTAAGCCATACAAATTTAAAATCTTTTCGCTTTAATTTGAAAAAAATCATATTTTTTGACTGTTTTTTGTTTTTCCCAATTATTATTATTATTATTATTGTATAGAATAAGAAATGCTAGATGCATTCAGTTCTGCAACTGCTCTATGCAGGTAATAGTCGCGATATGTACGCTTCTGCAATTTGCCTGAAGTAGACGTCTGTACTCAATAAATGATACCTAAAACGTGGAATTAGGTTATTAACTATTTGTCCAGGCGTATTGACAATCAATATATCAAATTAGTTGAAAGTTAACGGCATGGAGCGTTGATCTCTACTTTAATCGATGGTTTTAATTTGTTTAAGTTATTTATAGACTTCGGCGGGACACAATAGAATTTTACTACATCTAAATGTGTAGTATAGTAGGCACAACAGCTAGGTATATAAGAATAGGGAATACTAGGTGTAGCAGTTCGCCTTTAATCCTGTAACTACTTTATTTGGAGGAGAATTTAGGTGGGTATGGTCAGCTAAATGAGGGATGATAAGATAAGAGTAAAAAAGGAAGGATGGTAAAAAATAACGTATGTGGCGCATTATATAGGCCGTCCAGGATTTCCACTCTAGTGTCAATATTGTCAAGGACACTCACTAGGGGGCCAGGGGGGACAACTTCTGCTAGCTTTCCAGCAAGTTAAAATAATTATATACAAATTCAATATCTAAAAATCCCTAAATTTATTTTTGGTACCAAGGTGTACTGATATTTATCAATATACCTTGTTTAGTACATAGTCAATAGGTATACTTCGTGATCATTCCTATATGAATTTCACTAATTTATTATCATAATATATAATGATTTATGCCCTATGATTTGAAGTTGGACAGCTGACTTGCGGTTATCTAATGTGTGAGAATCGTTTATCCGGATTATGTTATATTTACATGGGAAAAAATCGAAAAACTTAATTTAACAGAAAAAGTTGTTGATGAATTTGAGAAAAATAAAAGAATACTGCAATTTGTGTTCATTTAGTTACTAAAAGTATAAAATTGAATATTATATTATAGCGCCTTTAAATATTTTTAAAAATACACATACAGTAAAACTTCCGTTAACGGTCACCTCTAAAAGACAGTCACCTCTGTGTAACAGTAATTTGTTTTGAACCCGTCAAGTGTTATTCCTCAATAGGAAACCTCTAAAGGATTGTCACCTCTAAATAGCGGTCATTATTTCCGGTCCCTTCGGTTACCGTTGTATGGAAGTTTTACTGTAATACAGAGATGGCCAAAAGTCGCGCAACGCCTATCGTTTTGTATAGAACGCGTTTCTCCCTCCACGTCGTAACAGCAAAGTTTATAAAAAAAACAAGTAAACGCAGTTTCATGTTCGTTATCGTTCGTAACACTGCCAAAATACAAATTTGTTGCGCGACTTTTGGCCACCTCTGTACATTAATAAAAGTGTTTGATTGTTAATAAAAATTAAGGCTGCCCCTCTCCCTGAATTTTTACCTCCGGACGCCCTTGAATATCGTTTAGCATGCTGTGTTACGAGTAATTAATATTACCAACTAGAACGGTGGCGTACCCTGACGGTCAATGTACATGTAACATATGTAATTAACAGATACTAATTATGTTGCGAAGTAGTAGTATAATATCACACTCCATAGTTCATTTCCAATACTGAATATTTAATATACTACAGTACACCTGCTGCATCACATTTTCAGGTATGCCATAAATTTGGGTATTTTAAGCTTGATTCTCACGCACATAAAAGAGACGATAGGGTACTTGCAAATATATGTGACTATATACATGTATGCGTACCCCTGCTATGGCATGGTATAATTTTAGGTTAATCATATTTAGGCCTAGTTTGGGGCTTACGCACGTTTTACAAGAAGCATATGGGCACTTGACAATATGACATACGTCAGTGAATGTAAATTCCAAAAAGTATATTTATTTTATGGTAGTTACTAGGTAATATATAACAGGTAAAATATAATATATATATACAACAGGTGTATGGTTTTCGACTGGATTCAGTTGTATTTGAATCATCTCGTATACCATTATTAATTTATAGGTCTGAAAAAATTACTTATAGATGAACTTATTAAATTGTGTTATATTGTCCTATTGTCATATTATATTATATTCTATTTTAGACTGACGGTGAAGATAAAAGAAATACTATTGGAGATTTAACAAAAACTTTAAAATGTAAAGAAAAACAGTGTTTTGATATTCAGAGTGAATTTAATGAATGCAAAACAGCTAGAGATCGACAAAATGAAGTTTTTACAAATTTAAAAGCAGAAGTGGAAATCATAAATGTAGAACTTGCTGCTACAAAATCACGCGCTGCATTTACGGAACTAAAGTTGAAACAAGAAAGAGATACGTTGTCAAGTGAAGCGGAAGTAAAATGTCAACAATTTAATTTTCTGGAAATTGAATATAATGATATTAAACGTTTAATTGATAAAGAAAAATTAAAAACAAAGGAGTTAGAGAATTTGATAGTGAAATTGAGAAAGGCAAATGAGAAAAAAATGTTTGATATGAAAATTATGACTCAGAAACTGAAAGAAGAAAATTGCACAAAAGCTGATAACCTACGTTGCATGGAAAGTCAATTAAAAAAACAGCAACAAGCAAACGAATGTATGGCGTCAGAGATCAAATCTTTGAAAAATCCATTACGTACGCACCAATGTCTATTAGAAAAGATGAAACTGTCTGCAGAAGTTGTTGAGAAACAAAAGTATTTCATGCGCGAGAAATTAGAAAGAGATTTGGACTCTGCGAAGTGCAATTTACGAGAGAAAATAAATAAAATAGAAGTTCTAGAACGCCAAGCATGTGAATTAAAAGAAAAAATTAAAGAATTAGAGTCCAAAAAATGTCCTAATACTAATACTAATTCCTATGCACCTAGAATATCATGCAAATCTTGCACACTTAGCCCGCCATGTGAAACTTACCAGCAAGTCAAATCTTGTACACCAAGCCCGTCTTGTAAACCGAGTCCGTCTTCACCTTACACTACTCGACCTCCGTGTTCATCACCTTGTAGTATACCTCAACTGCCATGCGAACCTTGCCAGCAAGTCAAATCTTGTACACTAAGCATGGCTTGCAAATCAAGTCCGTCTTCGCCTTGCACTTCTCGGTCTCCTTGCTCATCACCTTGCAGTATACCTCGATCTTCTTGTTCAGCACCCTGTAGTACACTAAGACCTTCCCTAAGTTCGGCCTCTCCGAGTACATCACGTCACGTAACTATAAATTTATTAGAGAACTAGGTAATACAACTATTTATTATCGTGGTCCATAAGAGATACATGAAACTGTTGACAAATATACTTTAAATAAATTTGATTTTCATTCAATATTCTTACGTCTTTTTTTATATTTATTGAACTATTTTTACATAAGAACATATAATACTAAAGGAATTCTCCAGAGTGTGCCGATTATTATGTATATCTCGGTTATATTACGGAGAATCGGTACGGAATTTTATATATTTTCTAAATTTTATGCTCAGATAATTTTCTTTTCATATCATTTTCGTTACACAAAAATTAAGGTGATTATAGTATAGGTATACATAGTGAATCACTCTGTATAAACACATCAAAATATTATGTTGTTTAATAAAGATATATTTTATCATATTAAATATAAGTTTTAAGTCCAAATTTTAAGTTCATAAATCGATACGAATATTTTTAACTGAATTTCAACAAAAATATTTCAATTTTAATAAAAAGTGTATAGGTTCAAATGTTTTAAAATTTTATCATGTATATAAAATGAAAACATAAGTTTTCTGACTAAATTTCAAGTCTCTACAAATATTTTTTACTGAAGTACAAAAAATAACAAAATTGAAAAAATAATATAAACATTATTTTCATTTATTATTTTTATTTATTTTTTACAATTTTTTACAATTTTTTTCTTTTATTGGGAAAACTGTCGAGAAAATCAAAAAATGATTTCTGGTAAAATTTGTGTACACAGTATGAAAAAATAAACATCTTTGTAAATCCAATACATTCCTCACTACATTCAGAATCTAAAATAATGGTATATTATATGATAATACTTATAATGAATTTTAGATTCTGAGTGAAGCGATGAATTTTTGGTTTTATAAAGATGTTTATTTTGTTTTTATTTTATTTTTATTCTGTAGACAACTCTTCTACCAGAGATCTTTCTCTGATTTTCATGTGTAGCACTTTTTTTGAAATAAATTGGTGTGGGGAAAATATAAAAAAAATCTTATCCATTTTAATTTTGAAATTTGAATAATTTGAATTTTACCATAATATGACATATATTATATTGTTGACAAAGTAGCACTATCAACTGAATTCCGCTCAGAATCGTTTTTTCGTTAGCAATAATTTATCGTTGCTTACAGATAAACATTAAATTCCCTTTTGTATCCTACATTCTGTAATGATATATACAATATGGTATATATCATAATTTTAATCAACTAATTATATCATAATATAATATATAACATTAATATTATCTACACTACATTTTATTATAGTGGACACCACATTATTTTATCAGTTTATAACCTACCATAGTAGGCTGTAATAAGTAATCTAAGTGATTAGTGAGTATACATTCAGTTGCTTTGTACCCCGTCATTCACTTTATTCCAAAGTGGCGCCCAACGTGGGGCTCGAACCTCGACCCCGAGATTAAGAGTCTCGTGCTCTGCCGACTGAGTTAGCCAGGCTATTCTGGCCGATGGTATTTTGAAATTCGCATAGTATTGTAGACTGATATTATCACGAAAAACAGTAAAGTGCCTTCCCCATAAATATTCTCAAAAATACGTAATGCCAAAATATAGTCCTAATACTTCTAATGTGAATGTGAAATACTCTATGGGGGGCATGAAATTTTGGGTCTTTGCAGTTTGGTTTCAGTTTTATCTCGCAATGTTTTACATTTGCTGATTTTATATTAGATGCGTCTGATATAAATAAATGTAAGTATTTTTTTAATAATTGTATTGCCTGTTTGTGCTGTGATAGATTTAGTTCATGGGATATGTTAATTGGAGTGTTTTCATTGTCACATAGTATTTCTTTGTTGTTTATTAGGTTAGAGTTAGTGTTGATTAACTTATTATTGCTATGTGCCTTTTTAATTTGCATATGTTCAATGTTTTTTAATTCATTATCTATATTAGATTTGCTTACAAGCTTGTATTCGTGTTTTATTTTTGTAATTATTTATTCTAATGATGTAATATCGTTTATTTCAATATAATTGTTTGGTATTTTGAATGATGGCTTTGTAGATTTAGTACCGGGAATTTAATGAGTATTATTGTCTGTATTGTAGAGTTTAATCGGAGGTTTATTTTATTTTTATTGCGATAGATTATAGCCGTTTTAGTTTTTTCGTCAAATATATAAGTGTCATGATTATAATAATCGGCAATGGAGGCCAATTCTTCATCGGACCACCAATGACCAAGGTGGTCTGATAACTGTAATAATTCTAAAAGAAGGCCTATAGAAGTTATCTTTTTTTCTTTATTATCGTTTAAAGCGTTGCATAGGACATAGAGACCACAATTTCCGTTTCCATGAACATTCTCGCCGGGTTTGTAATTACTAAAGATTAGATTTATTTCATTATCTTTACTATTGTCGGTGTTATTATGTCACTTATTATGAGGAATTGCTTCTAATTTATTATCGTTTTTATTGTTGATTTGTGTGTTAACATTATAGTTGTTATGCCGTAATTTATAATTATATTCGTGATTGTCGTTTATGTTATTGACTTTCTTAATTAGTTTGTCAAAGTAATAATGTTCAAGTATTAAATTGATCATTTTTTTGTGTTCTCGTGTTTTCCAATTATTTGTTATATCATATTTTATGGCAAATGAGTAATTCTATTTTAGAGTTTTTAAATTTAGTCCAACTGCTATTGTGGGAATAGCTAGTTTATGGTCGTGTAATTTAATCATGGTTTTGTGTAGACTTCCTAGTGCAATTTTTATATTTGCATATGTCGGTTTGTCAAAATATTTTTGTTTCGTTATTAAGTATTAAATTGTCCGATTTCCTATATTAATGGGAATAGCTTCACCTATCCTTGGTTTTAGTTTCGATAATTGGGGAGATGCGTCTTCAAATTCGTTTTTTTATATGTGTCGCTAATCCTTTATTCATTTTTAATTTCGCTGAGATGCAATGAGCTATAGAGTGTGATGGATCTACTGCAAACAAATCTAAAACCTCCTCTTTGATTCCATTCGCATGATGATTTTTTGTGTAACTACTGTATGTTTTTATAGACAGTAAGTTGTTTAGTACTAATGTTTCGTTTTCGAAATTTATTTGCGCCTTTTGTTTAAAAAGAAAATCGTTACCTATGCACAAGATAGATTTTTTACTAAATAAGTTAATATTTTGAATGTTTGGGTATTGATGGTAACATTTACTATAGTTGAGCCTAGTACAGTTAGAGGTTCATTATTTGCCCCTGTTAATATTATTAGTGTCTTTTCTATGTGTTTATTAAGGACAAGTGTGTGTCTAATGCAACAAATGTTAGCACCAGTATCAATGGTTAATAATATTTTTGTGTTATCTAAGTAAGCGTAGATGTGTAGTGATTCTGTTAATATGTTTATTTTATGACTTATTGTGTTATTATTTATTTTTCTATTTGTTTTAGACAGCAAAGAAGGGGAACGGCTTTTGTCAATGCGACCGTTTAACCTAGTTATTCGTTTTTTGTTTGGATAAAATATTGTCTACATACACGAGCAATGTATCCCTATAAATATCAATTTAAATTTCCAATATAGATGTTTTAACGAACTACCGGTTTCCGTCAACAATAAGACGTACTTCATGACACCAAAAAATCACATACTTTAAAACTTTGGCACACAAATAGACTGTAATGAATACATACCAGCCGCTTTCACAAGCGACACAAAAATATAGACTGCATTGACTCCAAAACCACACAAAATAAGTTCTCCTCAAAAATTAAAACCTGCCACTGCTATATCCTGGTTCTATGAAAGTGCAGATAATTTTATGACTGCTGGAATATATACTCTAAAAATAATCAACGCAGTGCAAAAACATCTCATGTACCCACAAGAAACAGAGACAGCTCAAAAAAACCTAATAAGGCAAACAACAGGTCATGAGTGTATAAATCAAAGCTTTGATAGCAGGAACATAATTAGTGAACAAACTATAAGCAATATGGTCCACTCCGAGTTGCATAAATTGTGGGAATGGTTCATTGGAATCGGAAATATAACGTCCAGAGTTTTAGGTATATTTGTCATAGGAAAAATTTCATTAATGATAATTAACACAATACTCAATGTATCCATCCTATACAAAAATTTTATCTGGAGCATTAAATTAATAGCTCGTATTTTTTCAAACATAACGCATTATCTAATGCACAAGGAAAATTCGAATAGATACGGAGTGATCTCTTACACTGCCATAAATAAAACTACTCACCCTAATCGGCCTACTCCACGAAGAATGTCCATATAGAAGCAGGTATCCACCACACACAACACGCAAGTGGATCCGCTCTTACACGAGGTCTAGCTATTAAATAACGAGACTGCGCGCGTAAAGAGCGTCCTAGAGAGGTTAGGGGAAAACCGAATACAGCGCTGGTTAGCTGGAAGTATCTATAATGCCAGTACAAAAATAGGTTTTTGTTGGTGCATTAATATTTTTTCTGTAGTGGTTAGAAACGAACGTGTTTTTTTCTCTTGCCGAAAACGATATATGACGAAAAACAAGATTAACGGATAAACGTATAATTTCTCGTTAAACTAAAAAAAACTTCAACTGAGTGCTATAAATTGTTAAAAGAGGCCTATGGTGAGGATTCCCTATCTCGGGTGCGTGTTTTTGAGTGACATAAACAATTTTCTGAAAGTCGAGAGTGCACCGGTGATGACCAACGTCCTGCTCGACCTGTCTACGTTTCAACACCTCAAAAAGTGGCTAAAATTAATGAAATTGTGCGAAAAGATCATCGATGATCATTCGGATGATTGCTGAGGTTTTAAACGCCAATAAAGAGACCGTCAGAAAAATTTTACACAACGAATTGAACATGAAGAAAGTCTGTGCGAAGTTGGTCCCAAAATATTTGACTCCTGATCAAAAACTCGTCCGTCAACAGATTTGCTCAGACATTCTTGAGAGGTTAGAAGAAGAGCCTGAATTGATAGAAAACATCATCACCTGCGACTTTTACTTGTTTCCGAAGATCAAGTCTGCCTTAAAAGGAACCCGGTTCGAGTTGATGGAAGAAGTGAAACGAAAATCAGCGGAACTCCTGAATGATCTTACAAAAACAAACTTCCAGCACTGCTTCGAGCAATGGAAGAAACGAATGAAATGGTGTGTGGAGAGGGGAGGAGAGTATATTGAAGGGGAACATTTGTTGTGGAATAATTTTTAAAATAAAACCATTTTTCATAAACAGTCTCGTTATTTAATAGCCAGACTTCGTAAATTGTATTAATTTATTTTTTTTTTATCCTTAATTTTATTATTATTATTATTATTATTATTATTATTATTATTAATATTTTATACATTTACTGTTAATTAAAATTGTATAAAATATGCATTGTTATGAGGGCATAACAAAATAAAGACTGGGGTGCATGTAATGATATATTCACTTCTCAACTTCACACTCCCAACAGTAGCTGTAATCATCCCCATTATCCTAGGAAAGGTTTTTTTTTTACCACAACGATTTACAATGAACTTCTTATTAAATTGTCAAATAATTTTGTCGAGTTTAACAATTTTATCTACAGAGTACATAACTACTAAATAAAAATTACGAAAAAACTCAAATGTGTTAAAATACCTATAAATAGCTCAAAAGTGGCTCAAATATCTAGAAAAATCAAGTATAATTTTTCTATTAAAATTTCAAGTCTCATTTAATTGCGGTGTTCTTATTTTAATGATTCGAAATAATTTTTTCCTTCGGAAACAATATCTTTTCTATGTCGTTTTGTATGAAATCCTATTTGTTTTCAAATTATAATCCATGGTTTGCAACATTTGCGTAATTATAATTTCCTAAATTTCATTTTAGTTGTAATTTGTTTTCTTTTTTGTCTAAAACGAAAAAATATTATAAGTGAGTAGGTAATAAATTCAAATTAATTTATTCTATCATTCCCATAGTCTCTGTTTTTTAGTTAAGTTGTGTGTAGGTTGTGTGTACCTACTCATATAACTGTACCGAAGACGAAATGGCATTTTCAGTTTTCGAAACGAAAGACATCAACAAGGAAAACGTACCACCGAGGAATCAGACACGATCGCGACGGTCCCTGTTCGACTTGCTTGTTTGCAGAGAGTCGCGTCTGAAATCTAACGAGGTGAATTCTATAAATATTCGAAGTAATTGATTTTGTTGGTGGTTTCAATGATTAATACTACTGTCCATCGTTCATACTTTATTTGGCTTAACCACCTAACATTAACATATTATATTTTAATTTGATACTGGCTAGTTATAATCTAAATCAAAATTGTGTACCTGCATAAATACATGATTTGTACCCATACAAAAAATAAAAAAAGACGACCTAGGATAATAAGGACGGGAACAGCCACTCTTATAGGTAATTTAATGTATACCTGAGTTCAGTTGATAGTGATGCTTTGTCAACAATATGTATTCTATATTGTAATAAAATAATTAAATACATTCTATATATTTTTTTTTAATAATATTTGTTTAATGTTGTACCGATTTCCCCGGTTTTCCTATGTTTTTCTCAGGTTTTTTTTCTTCGATTTTTCGTACTTAATGAGAAAACTCTAGAGAAGATCGAAAATTGATCTCTTTAAGGTACCTCCCCAAACAAATTTTCTTTCAGAAAAGATGCTACACGTAAAAATCGAAGCAAGTCACCTGGTATACAGAAAAAAAATAAACACCATTGTAAAATCATTAGCTTTTTCGCTCCATTCCGAATCTAAAAATTTTAGTTCCCTTATAAATAAAAAAACATCTATTATAAATTTAAATCTTATTTATACATTTTGTACAATTTGTTATTTTGTTCTATATATTTGATATTTTAGTAATTGTATAGGCACTATTATAATTTTACAATAAGTAACTATTTTTATTAAGAGTATATTCATTATTTTAATATTTACATTACATATGTTGAAAGAACGAAGGGTTGTGTTGTGAGTGATTCTCTAATCACGAGAATATTATGAGAACATTCTTCAAAATATTGTGCTTTGAATATTATTGAACATGATCAAAGTTTAAGTTTATTCTTTAAAAAATATATCAGACTCAAGAATAATCAAAATTATTCTCCAGAAAAAAAAAATCAGTAATATTAATTATAATTCAGTACACAAATATTAATATTTATACATATTTTGATTCGGAGCGTAACAAGAAATGTATTGGTTTTACTATGATGTGTGTGTTTTTTTTTTTTTTGATAGTTGGTACAGCAAAGATAAGTAATATCATAGTGAGTGGTTACTGGTTATTTTATTGGTCACCTAAAGTTATTCATGCCATCATACTTCATCGTCATTGCCCATAAGTTAGCATTTTACTATTTTTACTATTTGTAGCTTAAAATTTAAACGAAGTCCCCAAATGAATAAAAGTCATACAAAAAGCCACGGTCCCCGGCACACCTGGCACACCCTGTGCGTACGCCTATGATTATAATATATTATCATTCAGAAGCTTGATTTTTACTTACAAATTAGTGTTAGTGTTTTTAACCCGAACCAGTTCAAATGAACGTCTATAAAACAACCTTTTTAAAATTTTAAAATTTGTTTCGATTACATTTTTTTAACAATTTTTAACATTTTTAATTTTTTTAGTTTTCAATAAAAAAATACAATCAATTTGAATTTTTGTATAAGAGGCCAGCATACGACCTATATTTTTGCTCAAAACCTAGTTTACAGTGTTAACTCCTTTTAAAATCATCCAATTTCAAGAGTTTTTTGTTTTGTTTTTGGAAAGTGAGAAACTCCCTTCAGGAACATCAACAGACTTGACATTGGACTTCAGTGTTTGATGAAGTATCCAAAAACCACGAAAAAAAATTAAACAAAAGGGTCATATTCAAACTCAAGAACAACTACAATGTTAAGGATTGTATACATTCCCTTTAGGTAAAACTTTCGTAATTTATTTTAGACTCTGAGTGAAGCGAAAAAAAAACAGGAAAATATAAAAAACATAGGTATTAGCTAAAATTATTAAGGCCCTCTTTTTTCCTGTAGACAATTTTTCTATCAACAATTTTAATTTAACTTATAATGATAGGAATTTTTCTGAAAGGAAATTTTACCGAGAAGGTACTTTAAAGAAGATGTTTTTCAATTTTCCCTGGAGTTTTCTCAACAAATGTGAACAACTGGGAAAAAACATCAGGAAACCGGGGAAGTTGGTACAACATTAAACAAATATTATTAAAGAAAATATATAGAGCCTAATTAATTATTTTGCTATAATATGGCATATATATTGTTGACAAAGCATCACTATAAACTGAACTCCACTGAGAATCGTTTTTTCGTAAGCTATGGTTTATTTTTGCTTACAGATATACATTAAATTAACTATAACAGTGGCTGCAGCCGTCCTCATTATTCTAGGACATCTTTTTATAAGATCTATGAAAATAACGAATATTTTTAATAATTTTGTATTTAAAAATTAGCAAACAAGTGTTTAGATAAGTGAACACTGCTCAGAATCGTGTTTTGTTCGCAACGACTTTTCGTCGCATTCAAAATATAACATTAATTAATATAATATACGAGTATTATCTACCTTTCTAACTTTCCATATTCATTAGACAACAGTAGCCTAGTCATAAGTAGAATCAGTTTTGTTCTTTTATGACAAAATATGTACAAAACTAAATAGGTACCTATACATATTTATGTATACTTTTTAAAAAAATTGTTAATTTTAATTATTATCATGTATACTGTAGTGAGCTTATTAAGAACTAAGGGAACAATTACGGAATGCCATTTTATTTTGTAATATATTTTACTAACCAATTTTTGTTAAGCCCGTAAATATTATTAATATTATTAATTTAAAACAAATTGGTTCAAAAGTCATAAATGACTTGCTACGAAGGTATAGAGAAAGAGAACACAAATTTATACAGGTGATTATTTTTATCATTGACCAGTATTTATCTCGGAAGTTTTTAAGTGAATTTAATTTCTATTTTTTTAATCTTTGTAGAATCATTTAAGCTTTATTTAAAAACCAATTTTTAATTTTTGACCTTTTCTTCATATATCTTAAATAACAATAAACTTTTGTTTTTTAAATGAGAATCCCACCTTTTTTGAACACAGATTGCAATAGAGTATATTTTTTTTAGAAATTTTGATACTCATAACATTAATATCTGATTTACCATTTATAAGTTATAACTGTTTAAAGTTTAAACCGGAGGAGTAGGAAATAATTATTAATTATCATTTAAAATGTATAGAGTAGAGGTAAAAACTTAAAAATGGTTTTAAAATAAAGCTTATATAATTGTACAATGATCAAAAAATATAAATCAAATTCACTTAAAATATTCAGAGATAATTACTGGTTTATGATAAAAAAAATCACCTCTTTTTAAAAAAATGTTAAACCCACTCCCAAAAAAAAAAATTTTAAAATACGCCACCAAAAAATTTGGTTGTAGGTCATAATGTATCCGACAAAATATCTCCAGGAAGTAATATCTCAAATATAAAATATCTTTAACAAAATATCTCCTGTTAAGAGTTTCTCCAGAAAAAAAAAACTCGGGTACAAAATATCTCTAGTAAAAATATCTTCGGTAAAAAATATCTCTTATAGACAAAATGTCTCCTGAAAAAATCTCTAGGATTTGTTTAAATATTTTTTAATACTAATAATTTTAGATGGTGAGCAATCTCTCTTAAAAAAAAATAAAATAAAATTTCGATCGAACAAAATTAAATAAATATTTCAAAAAATAATTAAATTTAACCAGTCAACTGACTTGAGCATTATAGTTATAATTATCGCTGAATTCGTATCACATGCCATATCTAACCCTAGCGAAGGAACTCGTATTCGTAAAAAATATTTCAGATAATACTACACAATACTAATATTGTGATTAGTTATTATTTCCAGTGGTATATTTCCATTAAATGTATTTTTAATAAGAGATATTTTTTAATAGAGATATTCTTAACTGGAGATATTGTTATCTGGACATTTTTTGTCAAAGATATTTAGTATTGGAGATATTTTTTACTGGGAATATTATTAACTGGAGACATTTTGTCCAAGATATTTTGGCTGGAGATATTTTAACTGGTCACCAAAAATGTAAATGGATGAATAATTATTATTCACCGCATAGGTAGGTCTACCTAATTCTAATTCAAATAAATAAATAGTTAAATAGTTTAATAGTATATAATACTGTTAAATTTGTTAACAATTTAGTTTAATTTTTAATTTTCAGACACAAAAATATTGTTTTGCTTCTATTCTACCATTTGTTGTTTATCAAGATAAACAAACTGTTGAAAAAGCTATTGAAAATAATGTGGGAAACCAGAAATCCTTATTCCTTAAGACCAAAAATAACAGCAATGAAGCAAAGGTACCTAATATATCAAATTATATAAAATTAATTTTAGATTCTAAGTGGAGCGATGAAGCCTATGATTTTACAAAGATGTTTTTTTTTTAATTTGTGGACAACGTTTATACTACTAGAAATTTTGTTTTGATTTTTAAATGTATCACCTTTTCTGAAAGAAAATCAGTGTAGGGAGGTACTTTAAGTATGTAATTTTTGATTTTCTCAAGATTTTTCTCATAAAATGTGAAAAACCGAAAAAAAAAACTGAGAAATACTGTAGGAAAAACGGGGAAATGAGTACATTAAACAAATACTATTAAAGAAAATATATTATGCCTATTTAATTATTTTACCGCATTATGACATATATATTGTTGACAAAGCATAACTATCAACTGAGCTCCGTTCAGAATCGTTTTTTGTTAGCAATAGTTTATCGTTGCATACATTAAATTTCTATTTTTTGAAACCTTCCAAGGGCCTTGTTTGCGCCAATGCGCAAAGTTAAGGTTAAGTTAAAAAATATATGTATAATTTGTTTTTTTAAAAATATTTTGGCGGAAAATGGTAGTTATTATAAGATACCTATACATAGGTACCTAATGTTGTTTCCTATACTTTTGGACATCACCCATAGTAATAAAATATAAACAAATATCTGTTAAAAAGGTTTTCTTACCCAAGATTGAATTGGATAATAGGAAACCATTGATGGACATTGGTCAATTCTTACAAACATCTATACGATATCCAATTGAAACTGATGAAAAATCTAATATCAAGCATATAAAGGAATCTTTAGTTTCATGTTGTATGTATACTGAACGTAAAGTAGTTGACCATGAACATGATGTCGTCCATAATTTAGGCGTTTCATTAGCTGCACATCAGATGAGCTGTAACATAAACACATATACATGTGAATTGTATTCATATTTTAAGGACGTTGAGGTATTATAAAAATATATTAATTTAGTTAATGGTGATTATAATTCCTTTTATTTTTTATTACTAGAAATTAGAGTGTCCTGATCCTGAATATATGAGAGCGTATCCAGATGTTACACATAGGATGAGATCAATGTTAGTTGATTGGTTGGTTGAAGTAGCTCAAGGGTATATGCTGCACAACGAAACTTTATATTTAGCCGTTTCATTTATTGATCGGTACCTTAGTTTGAAGCTAGTGGATGTTGCTTATCTTCGGTTATTGGGTACTGCTGCTATATTTATTGCTTCGTACGTTTTAAAATTTTTATTTTCATAAATAACAATTAATTTATAAAAACTATAATATATTAATATATTGAATATTAATGTGCAACTATAATAATATTTATGAATATTGTAAGTAATTTTATTTTTTTTTAGGAAGCATGAAGAAATTTATCATCTAGATATAAGTGAATTAGTTCATATAGCGGATGATATTTACACAGAAAAACAAATACTTAACATGGTAGAGTCAATAGTGGACATTTTATGGTTCAATGTGTCAAATCCCACAACCATTATTTTCTTAAAACTTATATGTGTTCATTGTAAAGTTCCATTGAAAGTCATGTACTTAGCAATGGTAAATTTTGAAAATCATATAGGAGTATAAGGCGTTTTATAGTATTAATAATACATATAATATATATTCTAGTATTTGGCAGAACTGACCTTACTAGAAGCAGATCCATACTTATCATTTATGCCTTCCATGATTGGCTGTGGAGCTATTGCATTGGCGAGATTAATATCAGGCAATGAAGTGATTTGGCCAGAAGAGATGTCTGATGTTACTAATTATTTTCTAAATGATCTGGTTTCTGTTCTTAAACATTTAAACCAAACATACAAAGGTGTGCGAAACGCCAAACAGACTGCTATTGGATTGAAGTACAAATCTGTCAAGTAACGTTGGCAATTTATTTATTATGTATTTATTTTAACTAAAAACGATCAATATCCTATGCAATTTAATTTTTTTTTGGGGGGTCTTTAGTTATATAGATTTTGAATTTTCATTTGAAGATGCATGTATTTCGTGTTGATCAAATATGGCCATGTGCAATACAACTTTTTTCTTAAGTGGTAAAGCATCTTTTTAACCACTAGTTATTACGATTCATATGTTTGCATGCATTGTAATGGTAAAACTACTTTTTTAAATCTAAAATTAGTTGAGATACAGTTATATAACCTTTATTCGATATTCAATATATTATGCGATATGTAGATATCATACCATTCTTCATAATACTTATTAAAATCCACGGTTTCCAAGTAAAAACTTGACTTCATTTTATTTTGAAAATTAAATTATGATGGTTTCTGATAAGTAAAGGTTGCAAGAATGAGATAATTCTGACCAATCGTTTCAAAGGTGTAACTTATTTGGAGTTAACTTGTTCCGAAAATGCAGTACAAAAATGTGATAACTTCAGTTATCTTATCAACATTAGTGTTATCATAAAAACCTAAATTTTAAAATGTTTTTATTCTCGTTTCCTTAAAATTAAGAAAAAATGACGTTTTTAGGTTTTTCTTGGAACCCTTCCATATAAGAATATAAATAACATGAATTTTATTATTCTCTACTATTTATCAAGTATTTTAAACTTACTGCTATTTAGATAAACATTACTTAATGGCATCATATCTAAAAATATTAACTATGTACATTTAAATTGCTTTATCTCAGCTAATTTTGTACTTGGAAAATTTGTTTTACCATTAGAATTAATGAAAAAAAAAAACCAATGGTTAAAAAGAGGGTTGTCATTTAAGAAAAAAAATTGTATTGTGATTATATTCTAAATAACAGTAAAATAATCTGAATGCATAATAATATGTTTCAATTATAACAACTAACTAAAATTAAAAAAATTAATATTGTGGCTCTTTGAAAGAATATTGAGTGTTTTAAATTAACACTTCTATACCTTAAGAGTACCCTAAATCCAAATTTGCTGTTTTAGTCTAATCAATGGCCAACATGAACAAATTAAATTAAATAGAACATACATTTCCTTTACTATCTATTAGTTAAATGAAACAACACATAACAGTACTCTTAAAAGTGTACTGAAAACTGTGTATAAAAAATAGTTGAAGAATAATTTATTAAATAAAATAATACCTTGATACCACGAGCCAACTACCAATTACTATAATAATATTATATTACCTAATATTAATATTATTATGCATATACATATTATTATACGTCTATTATATGTATTTTAATATTTTAAAAGAGAGCAGTTATTCAAAAATACTAAGGACAAATAATGACAGAAAGTAGGTATTTCTCTACTTATATATTTTAAACTTGTAATACTTAATTTAAAAATACATTTTGGGTTTTCTAAAATGGTTATTATCATTTTTAAACGAATTCCTGAAAAAAAAAACAGAAAAAAAACCAAATTTTATATTTGAATAAGGAATATAATAATATTGAAAATTATTTAAAAATAATAATAGTTATCTTATATTATCAGCCATATAGACATATAGTTACATGATTATGTCTTATCAAACCCGCATTGAATGAGTCAAAAATGTTGATATGTTTATATCATTACAATTAGTTTATAATTGTGGTAATTTTGTATTAACACAATGAAATAATATTTTTATTTTTTTTTTTATACAGTAGGTTTCTGCTACCTCTAACTGTATTTTTTAATCATTGACCAAACAGTTGAATTTTGTCCAACAAGGTTACTGAAACGTTTTTTTCTTTGGTTTTTTTGGGAGGGGTGGGTTCTCTATGTACTTTATCAAACAAGCCTTATTCACAGCAGTTAAAGGTACTGAAGTGATAAAATGTTTAAAACAATATAAAATTAAATGTTATTTAAACTGTTATAGATACCATTGTGTCTCAGAAATTGAGTACAAAGATTTAGTCATTCCTGATATTAAAGAAACACCTCAAAAAGAAATGATAGAAGGATTGAAGAAGATACACATTTAAGAAAAATCATAATGAACTTTGGTTAAGTAATAGGTATTCCACTGTTGTACACATTTCCAAATTTCTTTTTCAAACAAAAATAATAGCAGTAAATACTTCTAAACAGTAAAACCCATGAAAATTATTTTTAAATTTATTTAATTCTTATTAGTATTATAATATATGTATATTCCTATAAATA
This sequence comes from Cinara cedri, assembly GCA_902439185.1. Classification (NCBI taxonomy): domain Eukaryota; kingdom Metazoa; phylum Arthropoda; class Insecta; order Hemiptera; family Aphididae; genus Cinara; species Cinara cedri. Next base: position 40,960 of record CABPRJ010000557.1, on the reverse strand, counting down.
ACATTTATTTATCTATTTCATAAATTCTTTCTTTTTTTTTTTACTATTGTTATTATTTGTTATAAATTAATTGTGTTATCATTTTCTTTATTACAATTATAAATTATCTTTTATTATATGTTTTTTTTCTCATAAAATAGGTTTCATATGGTATTCTAACACTATCTAAATTATTTGAAAAATATCTGAAATCAAGACTAGTAGATTTTTTAAATAATTATAATTTATTTTGTAGAAACCAATTTGATTTCCTTCCAGGAAAATCAACTATGGACCTGTTATTAACTTTTAATACATTTTTACATGAAAAACTTGATTACAAAAATAAGGTAATGGGTATTTTCTTATATATCCAAAATCTTTAAATTCTGTATATCATATTATTTTATTTAAAAAAAAATTTGAATATGCTAGTACCTATATGGGTGATTGTTTTTTTTTTTTTTTTATCAAAAATATAATTTCTTTACATAGTCGCATATCATGATAACTCATAATAATATCGTTAGACATTAAACGATCCACACTCCACACAGTTCAGACGGTACACGGTATCAATAGAATGCGGCCTTGCACTGTAATAACTAATAACTAATAACATGGAGTGTTAGTATAATATCTAGCTACCGACAGGGTTTGATAAACGTACCATAATCGTACCCGGTGGCCGGGGGTATGATTTGCGTGTTGAATCGGCGGCGTTAGTCGGCTGCAGTGGCGTGTGCGCGACCGTGGCGGTTTCCTAAACGGGCAGTGTGACCAATGTACGCAGCTGAATCAACATGAATATATCTTATTTTAACTGTAGCCACGCTGTTGAAAATGAAAAATAAAATAAAATGCTGTGATAATATAACCGTGTTGATAAAAAATTTGGTAAACACAAAACGATATTGACATTTTCGGTTTTCATCGTTATATTTGTTTTGTATACCAAATATTATCTAAGGATTTTGGGTAAGCACTATGCATTTTATATTTGATTCTTGATTAGAATTTTTTTTTTTTTATTGATATTTTTTCAAGGGATTTGTAAATTCTACTACTATCGATTCTCGATCGAAGACCGGGACAATCATGGCCACAGTAATAGCCATTGACCTGTCCGTGTCTATGATTAAAAAAATCAAAAACCCAGAGACCAATGAAACCTATACATTACTGCAGTTTGCCGAACACGGAATTAATACACTGTTGGACTATTTGGCCGTTCATTCTAGACTCGAATTAGTTGCCGTCGTGAGTAATATATAATAATATGCTTGATTCAAAGAAAAAACGTTCTTCAGTCATTCAAAATATTATCTACCTATCTAATCAAATACTGTTTTCAAAATTACATTTTACAATACAATATATGTGGAATTATATTATTATTACATACCTAAAGTAACATTTGTACAAGAAAAAAGAAAAATATACAACTTACCATATTAGCATAAAAACAATTGTTTATTTGGTTAACATTTGATTAAATTAGGTACTCATGCCTCGTTCTATATCAAAACAAATTTGAACAAAAAGCTGTCTTCTCCAATATATTTTTATAGTAATAAAATTGTACACAAGTTTATAAAGTTTATTCCAACAGGTTACATTTTCACATACGTGTGATATACTGTGTTCATTTACTCGCGACTATGAATCAATCAAAAATAAAATCACGCATTTAGATTTCCAAACAGACACCCACTATCCCCCTGTAATACAAACTATTAATTATTTAGTCCACAGAGAGTTGTCCAACTCAATAACGTGTCAAGTAAGTAACATAATATAAAACACTGTATTTAAACTAATATCGATAAATAAATAATTTATTTTAGGTGATTATGATTACTGATGGTAACTGCTATAGAGGTCTTCGACAACCAGATATAACGCCATTTCTATTTCCTGGAAAACTAATAGTCGTTCCTTTGGGTGAAGTATCCACAATTTACAAAAATAATTATAACTCAAACGAACTTCCAAACGGCATGGGATATATAACTTCTCCTGAATTACCTCTAACTCTATCTAAAGTTGCTAAAGTGTTTGAAAAAATTGCTATAGAAATATATGTTCCATGTATTGCAATGTTACAATGTGGCCATTTAAAATCTGATGTTCATCTGATTCCTCCTCCTATGGTAATATTAATAAACATTTTAAATTTAACACTTTAATGTATAGAAAAATCATTTTTTTTTTTTAATTTTCAGCCTTACACAAAAGCAGCAGACTTTGAGATAATGACCTATTGCATTTCTAATGAATTGAATATAATTGGATTTTTAGAGTCTTCGAAAGTTGAATGCCCTGCTACTTTTTCCCGTCATTTTGTTTTACCTCAACAATTTTCAGATGAATGTATAGAAAGTAATTCAAAGTCTTCACAAATTCCATCATTTTGCGTATTATTACATGACGCTTTAAAAGTAAATAAATAACTCTGTTTTAATAATTAATTTACTTTAAACAAAAAATAATAAATTCATATTTATTCAATTTTTTTAGGCGGAAAATATGATGGCTCTTTGTCAGTTAAATTCTAATTGGTTTGGATTATTAGTTAGTTGGGTTGACAATAAAAACAAATCTAACTTAATATTAATTGTACTTGAACCTGGTACAAATGCAATTCCTTGGTTGGGAGACATTCAAAATCTTACATTAACACCAACAGAAACTGAGACAGGTTAAATATCTAAAATAATTATTTGATTATTTATTATTTTAATTTAATTTGTATTGAATATTTACAGAAAACAATGACCCACAGATCAAAAAATTATCCAATAAGTGTAGTTACAATCAGCCACAATTGGTATGGATTAAAGAAGCCAGTCTTCAGACTGATATTCATAGAATTTTGAGACAAGCAAGAAAAATTCCAGATAAAGTTCTGAGTTTTTATAAGGTAGTTACCAATGTAACAATTAATTTAATTTGATTAAAGTATAAATAAAATAAGTGGGTATTCTTAGTTTAAGTTACTGTGAGATGATAAAACAATGATAAAAAATTACAAACAAAAGAAGATTTTAAAGTTTTGGAGGATGTTAAATGTTGGAATTTAGGAAAATATGCCATTTAAAGTACCACTATAATTTGTTTAATCTTTGTATAAATGTGTGAAAGTTGTGGGGCATCCTCTTTCCATTCAGATTCAGAAATTGTATGTTTTATACAATTTTAAACAAAATATTTATAAAAAATAAACATACTTAAATCATTCAAAGTGAAATCATTAAATTTATCTTAATTTGATTTGAAATTAAATATATTTTGTTTAGGAATTGAATCGGATTCGAAAAGCTGCAATTGCTTATGGCTTTAAAGATTTATTAACTGGTATAGCCAATCTATTGGAATTAGAATGCAGCAATTTACCAGAAGGTACTCATCCAGATTGTGCCCTGCAATTAACTCATGCTGCTATGGTATTGCGAAAACCTTGGGCTATGGATTCTAAATATACACTCAGTCCTTTGATAATAAAATAGCCTCTCCACGAACTCATGTAACATTCCACAAATTAAACAAACATAATTATGAACTTAATCAATAGGCCATAGTATCTTGTAAACTAAAATGATTATTAAGCAGAAAGAAATATTTTGTTGATATGTAAACAGGGCGTTTTTCTTTTATCTTGAACCAGCAATTATCTCTGAGGATTTTAAGTGAATTTGATTTCTGTTTTTTTTAATCATTATGGAATTGTTTAAGCTTTATTTTAAAACCATTTTTAATTTTTTATCCCTACTCCATATATCTTAAATAAGTACTATTGATTTTAAAATAGTACTCCTCCTTTTGAACACACATTTGAATAGAGAATATTTTCTAGAAATGTTGTTATGCATAACACCAATATCAGATTTATCATTTATAAGTTATAACAGATTAAAGTTTAGGCAGGAGGACTAGGGAAGGATAATAAATTGACTGTTTATTAAAATTAAAAAAAAAGTTTAAAGGATTATAATGATTAGAAAATACACAAATCAAATTCACTTAAAATCCCCAGAGATAATTATTGTTTCGTAATAAAAAAAAATCGCCTTATATAGAAGCATGCATGATTGTTAATTTTTATAACAAAATATGTTAATTATTGTTGTATATAAGTATGCAATAATATATTTATATAATAATAAAAATCACTTTTAGGCACTAAAAAATATGATAAAAATAGTAAATCTCCATGAATATTATTTTGTATTACGTTTTTACATACAGAGGTGGCCAAAAGTCACACAACAAATTTGCAACACAATTTGTAATAGTAAAAAAAATTGTTTATTTCTTCAAATAAAAAAAAATGATATAAAAATGAACATTACAAAGTAACATCATCTCAGGGCAATTATAATAAATATTCAAAATGATGTCCTCCAGCTTCAATAACTGCTCCACAACGTTTTTTGTGGCGTTTTAAAGATACAAATAATCGGTGCTCAAAATTTGGAATTATTCCTCGATTCGCTTTTTTAAATGGATCAAATTTTAGATTGGCATCTTGTATACTCGATCTTTGATAATTCCCCACATGCTAAAATCACAAGGTGTGAAATTGGGTAATTTTGGTGACCATTCCCACAGCCACCAATCCACTTGAAGTTTTTATTCAAAAAATCACGAACGACAACCGCATAATGGCATGGGGCTCTATCTTGTTGCTAGATAATTCGCTTACCACAGAAGATATCATTTTTGTATGTAAACAAGATAACGAGACCAAAGTTGCTATATGGAGGGAGAAACTGCATACAGGCGTTGAGCGACTTTAGCCACCTCTGTACATTGTAAGAAAACTATTAAATGAGTGCAAAATAATAAGTTTGGTAAAATTGTATAAATAAAACATTTAATATAAAAAATCTATGAGAGCTAATCAATAAGTATCAAGACTGATAATATTACTCTAAAGGTATTCTTGTAGAATCTCCATAAATTTCTTCGTTTTGATTCCACAATATTTTTCACGTTTTCACGCGAAACTTTCTACCACATCTGCAGTTTTTCAATTGAAATTTATTGACATAAATCATAAAATGTTACATCTCTCTGAAACTGAAAAAAATGCAGACTATAACTATCAATTCGCTCTTCCTTTGGATTCATTATAAAATTGCTAAACTCTTAAAACATATTTTACAAAAATATTGATGAAATCGAACTGAAAATTACTATAGAGAATTAATAAAAACAAATGTACTCAGAAAGTCATAGAAGTTAATGATACCAATCCTACAGATCTTTGATTCTCGATTTTTGGGTGTTACTACCAGTCTACATACTTTTTGATTAACGCATTATTTTGTAGGTATATAATATTTACTTGTGTTTATATAAACTATAATCAGTAACAGAATTTGTTTGTTATTTGCTAATATTTATTATTTAGTTCAAGTAGAAATAAAATAAGATTTATTGTTAATTTAAAATTAAGTATCATAAGAAATATTACTAAATAAATAGTTTTGGTTACTGAATAAAAAATACAGTTTAAAATAAGTCACTTTTAGTTTATACAATTTATACAAGTATTAGTGAAATTATTTATTCAGCTGTAAGATACTTCTGACACTGTTAAAGTGAAGAAGAAAATATTTAGTCAAAAAATTAATATTAAATGTCTGTTAGAATGTTCAGTAAAATATGCATAAATAGTGAATCTTAAATTAATTACGAATATATGGTTTTTATTAAGATATAAGTATTAAATATATCAACTAATCTTTAAAGTTTTATTATCATAAAAATATTTTCTTGAACAACAAAAAAATGTTATGGATTAACAGTCTTGAATATAACATTTTTTTGTTCTTGGAACTAACAAATTTGTTATTGTTGTATTCAAGAGATCATTTTATTACACTACTCAAATTAATTAAATGTAGTGATTGAATTTTTATTTTTTTTTAAAAAAACAATTCAAATCAATAGGCACCTGTTTACACTACAGTACAATTTTTTTTTTTTATACCATATCTTTTAGCTTTTATATAACAACTTCGTTTTAAATACTTAAATGCAGAATTTAATTCTATTATTGATAGATAGATTTATTCTACAATAAATCAATAAATCGTTGATAAATAACCTAATTTAACCATTTAATATTTAGAAGAACAGAAACATAGATTGTAACAATATTCAATTATGTGTAGTTATTTATTTCTTTATCTTAACTATCTTAACTTTTTAAATTTGTATTTCAAGTGTAAATTGAATGTTTTTATTTATTTTGTTTAACTTTAGTTAACTAAATTTTCTGCTTGTCTATTTGAACCTCTAAATAAAATGAATGTGTCATCAATATATCTATAATATGATTTTATACATGGACTGTATATTTTGTTACTAATATTATTATTGGTTTCATAATTTTGCATGTAAATTTCAGACAAAAGAGGTTAAATAATACACTACTCACCAAATAAGCTATGTATTCCTTCATTTAATTTTTTACATTTTGCTAATGATATACCTGATGATAAATTCAAAACTGGTCGTATAATACACTTATCATAATACTCCAGGTGACACATTCATTCGTGTATTTATTTCATTTTTATATAAATATTTTTTATTTATATATTTATTTACTGGTATTAACCATTGTAATAATCTTGTTTTTACTTTATTATTTTATGATTAATAAGTACTTACTCAATATCAATGTACTGACATATTAGAGAAAAAATTGTATCAGAAACTGAAAATAGGTAGGTAAAGATTACTATTAAAAAAATATATTACATTTTATACATTTATTCCAGTAGGTAACTTTATAAAAACCAAAATTTGTATAAAAATGATTGTGTACAAAAAAAAAAAGCAGACCATATTATATATTGTTTAGGTACCAGAGTTTCCCAACTGTGGAACAAGACAAAATAACATTTATTTATTTTATACCTTTGTACTTATACATTGTTATATTTTTCCAGTGTTCATTATTATTGAATGTGTGAAGATATCATTTAATATAATATATTATATTATAATAAGCAATCTACAATAAATGGTTTTTTTTTTTTCAAAAACACTGTTGTTTTTGTCTATGTTTTCTTTACATTCTTCCAAATATTATGATATGGTTTTAAGAGTAGGTATCAGGTATGTACCTATGTCATATGGTTAGGAACTTTATACTCTCAAAACTCTATTATATATCAATTATCACATTTCAAATAGTAACCATTATTTTCCTTGAACAGTGAAAACCACATAAAATAATAATTGCCTAATAATGTTTTAAAATAAATGGTTAGATAAGTTAGGTTATACTTTTAACTTTTAAGAGCAACAGTTTAATCAAATTTTGATTAAACTGCTGATTAAACCTATTGAATGTTTATAAATATTTGACCTGTTTAAATTTTATTGACAAACTTATAATTATTAATATAATATATACATATATATATATATATATATATTATTAGATACTTGTAAATATTATTGTTTTATTAATCACATATTATAGTTTATTTGATCATTTAATCAAACACATATGAGTAGGTACCTAAAGTATTAACCTATTTATTATGCATCATATCACAAGTAAATTGGATACATACCTACTTGGTAAATACATTTGTACAATTCATTGGTAAGTTTTAATTTGATAGTTTTATGCATTATAATAAATAATAATAATATCATTACGTTTAAATTTTGATTTTAGTTTAATGATTATTATACCTTACACACCGAATGTTGAGTACCTATCTAGCCTATGGGTTATTGATATTGAATTGATTATTTATATTTTTATAATACATGGCTGGTTTTACAATAAAGTAGCACCATAGAATTTTACCCAGGTCACAGAAATACTATAAACATCTAAGAACCGCTCTTATAGTGTCCTATTAGCGTTAACAGTGGTGAAATTCTACACAAACCTGCAAAATTTTAGCCATAACACAAACTTTATGGGCAATTATAAGATCAGACTAAGATATTTCAGAGAGTTGATTTAGAATTTTTGGTATACCTATACGGCAAATATTAAAATCTTAATAGTCATATAATCACTAGTTTGCAATATCTTCCATTCAATTTGCAAATGGTAAAATGAAAAATAAAAATATTAGTTTCTTTAATACATTTTAAGAATTCAACAGATTACAAAAATTAATAAAGTGTATATAAATGTATTAACTTTAATATTCGTATTCAATTTTATAGATTCGGTTTTTTAGATCAAGTTACTTTCAAAGTATCAAAGCAGTGGAATTTCAAAGAAATGGAAAAGAAATCTGATTTTTCTATTTTACAAATTGTGCTTAAATTACCTACTAATATTTTTATACACTCTACGTGTAATTATGTATACATAAAGTAATATATTCTATTGTTTTTATCACATGTAATTAAAATTTTTATATTTGGTTCTACAAAAATACTCAATTTGAAGTCTTATGATACCTAATTATACATTAGTCTAAAATATAGGTAATATAAACAACTCTTTTATTAATTTATGTACTATTAATAATTAAATAGATTAAATATTAAATTAATTTAAAGGAATAATATTATTATATGTATATAGCTGCATATTAAATTAAGAATCTATATAAATAAAATACCATAATTACAAAAACTTAAATTATAGCTTTTGAAATTGAATATGGGTTAGAAAGTTTAAAAAAATGATATATTTTTTAGTATATTGTAGAGTATTTACGTAATATGTATATTGTTTAATATAGAAAATATTACATTTTACTAAAAAAATTATATAATATGATTTACCTTAACTATGTATATTGTACTTATATACATATAATTAGTTGATACATTTTTTTAAATTATAAGATAAATTTTTCACAAAATTGTGTGTGGAAACTTTTCACTTGATATTGATATATTATCACTGCTGGCCCTAGGGGAGGCAAGTATGGCACACTTATTGTGCAGTTCCCCACACATTATTTTTTCAAAATATCATTTTATCTATAAGTAATCACAATATTGTGTCAATAGTATGTGAATTGGGACCCAAGCAGCTGTGTGGTTTTTTAGGATACAGGTTGTTATGAACGAAAATCAAGATGTCAATTATACATAGCTGAACACACACACTGTTATTGGCATGGAAATACTCAAATATATTTTATTAGCATCAAACACAGTATTGCCGATTCTTTTAGCTACAACTAGACAATTGATGAATGTGATTGCACCAATAAAAACATGAAAAAATAAGTTAATACTTTAAACAGTGGATTCTGCTTAATGCAGGCAGTCCCATAATATGGACTTAATAGTCTGGTCCTGATTCTAATCTATGTAACGATACACATTTTGGTTAAAATGGCAAACACTTAATGTGGGCAAATTTAATTGGTCTCAATGTACCCACATTAAGCAAAATCCATTATTTTATTAGTTATATTACAATAATGTTTATTTTTTTATTCACAGTAAAAGTATACTTATGTCATATTTATATCATCATGTTCAATAAAATAAAAATATTATTTGTACCTAATTAGGTTGTAAGCTATTATTTATAATTTTGTCGATTAAAAAAAAACAATTAATTACAATTACTTAATAATTTATTACTAGATACATTAAAAATTAACATTTCCATTTTTTAATTGCCTATACTCTCAAAATTTAAATGCATAAGAGGTTTTTATAACTTATATGTTATAAGATATTATTTTAACAAAATTTAACAAAATAAATGCAAGATTAGAAGTATAGAAATAAAAATTAAAGCTTGTCCCACACGATTTATCTACATGGTGAGCAAAGTAATTGTGATTATAACGTATACTTTAGGACTTAAGGCATTATACTTTTAAACACTCTGTACATCCTAAACTGTACGTACAAGCTCAAACCCTTCAGGGGCCCAAGGACCAATACATAGTTGTGGGCTCCCATCAATGAAAACAACTTTTTAATTAAGTATAATAAAAATATTAAAAACACATTATTTTTTATAACACATATAAATACAAATAAAATTAAGTAGTATTTTATGTAAGTCTTTGCTTTTTGTGTAGGAAATGATTATAAGGTTGTATTAAAGCTTAAATTTTGTAGAATATCATTTTCTGTAGACAATATCATTAATAATAATAGATTATCTTGAGTTTGTGAAGAACTATTTTTATTTTTAATTCTATACAACTTCGAGAATGTTCTTTTGTGGATACAATAAATAATAATGCAGTGTAAAGTGTAAACAGCAGACCAATGTAATCAGTAGGTATCTGAGTTCTGAGTACCTATGATGGTCACAAACTCCCATAAACAAATTTTCTCAATAGTTCTATTTTTAAATACAGCTATAACAAAATATATCCTTATTCCCTACACACATACAAACCTGGCCATGTGCCCCCACTTAGCATTTAGTGGTAAACATGGTAGGCGGATTGTTAGACAATTTTGTTATTACAAAACTATTAATTACCACTCAATGCAATTTTAAGCTGAGAAGACTATGGGCTCTTTATATACTTTACACACATCTCTTTGGACCCCATGGTCCCCTGGTCCCCCATTAATCTGGACTTGCTACAGGTATGTTTCCATAGTTTACGATTTTGTGCGCGAAGAGTCTCCACTGCGCATTTATGTCAGTTGGTGTAAAACTAAATCATGGAGCAAATTAATTTTAAGATATCAGGTGGGAGTTATAAAACTTTTTACTCATGGCTCAAAATTATCCATGCATAAAACAAAATTAGCTGTAATCATTATTATTGCTTTCTTATCAACTGGTTATGGATATTTATGTATTTTTAAAAAGCTGTCCTAGGATGATGGAGATGAGTGCAACCACTGTTATAAGTAATTGAATGTATATCTGTAAGTAACAATTAACTATTGCTAACAAAAAAAATAATTTTGAGCAGAATTCAGTTGATAGTATTACTTTGTCAACTTTGTTAAAAAAAACATTGCCTATTTAAATCAAATACGTATAATTACCTAGTTTAACAGTTTCAGATTCAAGTAATTAACAATCCAACTATTCTGAATAATTTGTTTATTTAATTTAATTACACAAATTAGTAGTATAAAGAAAAAATATTAAGGATAAAATAATTTACATTTGTATAATCATTTTATTTTCTGGTGCAATTTTTTTAGGAATGATATTCCATCAGCAGCACGTTCCGGTATATCATCTAGATGTCTTTCACGCCATTCAGCAAAATTGCTTACTAATTGAATAGCATCTATAGATGGAGGAATATTCCTTTCTCTGTGCGGCAAAAAAAATAAATACTGCACTATTGCTATTATTCCACCATACTCCTAAATATAAATTAGTTATAAAAATAAATGTAAATTTGTTTAATATTTGTATTTTATACTTAATTATTCAAAATTTACCGGTTTAGTGATATGTAAATGTTCTAATGTATATCCTGGTTGTGTGGAAGTGCGTGGAGCATCCACAGCTAAACAAATTTTAATTGAATCATGTTCCACATAATGTTCCAATACATACCATAACATTTCAGCAAAACGCGGGTATCTTAATTCTCTAGGAAGCTAAAATTTGTTTAAAATTAGTTTCAATTATATAATTCACATAAAATTACACTGACCCTAATTGATTCCTCAGCATATGCTATACGGATTTGTTTCTGAATACTGAAAGAATGTAAAAATTTTCCTCCAAACATCAATGAGTCCATGCGAGTATAAACAGCATAAATCCAACCGGCAGGAATGAAAACTGTATCTCCAGCCATAAATGATACACGACTACATTCTTTAATTATATCTCCCAAAAATTTGCGGCTTTTTTTTTCAGTCAATGCCCAATTTTGGTATATTATGATGTTTTCTTCAGTGGGAGAAATAAACCAAAACACCTAAATAAAAATTTCCTTTAAAGTATACATACCATGATGAATTAAAAATAAAATATTTCAACCTTAATTCCTTTTAATATGTAATACCACGCAGATGCACCGCCAACATTGATATGAAAGTCAGTATAACAACCTTCCACAGACATAAAGCAATATCTCTGTACAAATGGATACCCTTCTTTTAAATGTCCAGGCCAAGCATAATTAGCCCAATCTAATTCCTCTACCTACATAAAAACATAAATTAATAAATAACTATTACATTAATTATATTGATTGAATAATTATATGAGTACAACAAAAGGCATACAACTGTAGGAATTTGTATTTTATCTGCTAAATTTGTATTGCTAAACTCAAGTGAAATAACATTTAATATTTTATCTTTTTTCTCATCTGTATAATACTTTGTCCACTCATCCATGGTCATATTGAAATTAACTTGTTTAGTGACATCTATTACATCTAATATTCTGTTTGGACCTAAATAAATAATATAATAATTAAATACTAAATATATTAAAAACTCACAACTTCAATTTGCAATATAAATAAAATGTTTAAATATATAGTAATTCAAAAAATAACAAAAGAAAATGCCCTAGGATAATGCATACAGGATGCAGCCACTGTTAAGAGGTAATTTAATATATATCTGTGAGCAATGATAAACCATTTCTAACAAAAAAAAAACGATTTTGAGTAAAATTTGGGTGATAGCGATGCTTTATCAACAATATACAGGGTAATTTTTTTCCATTTTTTGATTAAAATCAGAATTGAATAAAATGTTAATCATCTAATATCGAAATTTGAAACAATATTAAATCATGTAGTCACTTTTTGCACGATGGGTACGATATTATTGAAAAGTTAAACATTTATTTGAACAATATTGAATTACTTACCAACATGCAAGCAAACATCGTTTACACTGAATTCTTCACTGGGAACACATAAACCGAGACCATCCGTATTCTCAAATAATATTGGTGATGTAAATCCGTGATTTTGTACATAAGCAATTGTAAAATCTGAAATCATAGAAAAAGCATCAAAAAAACCTGTTCTAGGCTTTATATATTTTCTTTAATAATATTTGTTGATTGTACTGAATTCACCGTTTTTCCCAGTTATTCCACGTTTTTTCCCGAATTTTTACATTTGCTAGAAAAACTCTTGGGAATATCGAAAAATTATCTCCCTAAAGTACCTTCCCAGTCAGATTTCCTTTCAGAAAAAGTGCTATCATTTTAAAGCGGATCGAAATTTCTGATAGAAAAGTTATTCACAGGAAAAAAAGAAGGTCGTAATATGTTTTACCAATACCTACAATTCGTATATTTTCCCATATTTTTCGGTTTTTCATATTTATTGAGAAATCTCTTGGAAAAATCAACAAATTACCTTCTTAAAATACCTTCCCAGTCCGATTTCGTTTTAGAAAAAGTGCTACACTTAAAAATTGGTGCAAGATTTCTGGGAAAAAAGTTGGGCGCAGAAAAAAAAAACATCTTTGTTAAACCACAAGCTCCTTCACTTCACTCAAAATCTAAAATGTCAAACAGGGGCGTATTATAATATTTAAACAAAATATACAACTTATGTTTCATACCTTTTCCTTCCATTGTTCTCAGGAAGTTGAAACGAGTATACCTTAAGGCATCAAGTTTATCTTGCACTCTGAAATAAAACTTATTTCTTCCTGCATACGTTTTCTGTAAACATTAAAAAATAATACAATTTTAATTTCGATTTTATGGATTCATAATCATAGATATGCGCAGACCTTGCTGGCAGGGGGATAAATACATTATTATATGTTATATGTTATATGTAATATAAGCAACGACCAGATAACGGATAAAACTTTAATATTTTTATTAGCGATATTTTGTACTGTATTACAATTTATAAACCACCCCCCCCCCTTAATTGAGCTCAAGATATGTCACTGGATAGGACCTAGATAATAAAGTTTGAGAATTAAACGATATGTATAAATGTATAATTCTCCGAAGTCTAAAACCGTGAGAAATATAATATTTTAATAAGCTAAGACACATTTATATATTTATATTATTTTATTCAAAAACCCGAATGTTCAAATGTATCGTTGTTTTTACTCTTATATCTACAATGTAAGTCCAATATTATATAATTCACCCGCATCTGTTGTGAATAACTAATAAAATAAAAATCCAGTAGATACGCCGATATTAGTCAAAATGAATAATGACAAAAAATACTGAAGTCCAAAGCGAACGCGAATTAAAATAACACGGAAGTTTAGTATTTTTTTCTTCTTGAAGGTACGAACTGTGACAAGCTGATCACTATAATTTAAAAATAGTAAATTTTACTTACGTTTCTCAGCGAATAGCTGGAGTATGGCGTTGAACTTTGGGATTTATTATCTGTTTCTGATGAAGATGACGCCATTTTCGTACAACGGTGACCGAACACAACACAAACACTGCGTAAAATAGTATATTATTATAATAATATTTTATGTGTTTAATGACGATGAAGCCCTGGAGGACGATCGAACGTACACAAACAAATACGGCAGGACGCTTTAGCACGACTGATGGTTATGCGTATTGTGTATGTACTTCTACCACTGTATAGGGATGGATCGGGGGCGGTGCTGCGGGCGTTCGCGTCGTATAGAACCACGCAGTACGGATAGAGAGGGAGTGAGAGAGTGAGTGAGAAAGAGAGGGAGGTATAGTCCGGGACAAGGGTTCGAAGAGTTCTTTAACAATTGATGAAAAAAAATACATGTCAAAACACCGGAAAAATAAATTTAAAAAATGTCTTCATAAAATTTTGTAGGTTATCAGTAAATATTCTGTCCGGAATACATTATACATTTTGTATATATCACATTCGTATCATTATCGTGATATAAGTAAATGTTTATCTCTTTAATTAACTACTTATATTACAATAAACTGTATATATACTGTATAACATCGTTAATTTTAAATTACTAAAATTAAACTGAAAGAAACCTTACCGTGGATAACAATTATGCTCTAGCATAGAATTTTAATATCTTAATCATTGTACCTATTCTTATCATTAGATTCATAATATATTAATTAATTAAATATCATTTAAAATTAAGCGAAATTTAAACAAATACTATACATTAAATACATTATAATATATTATACATTATACATTTTATAGTATTTTATATAATAATCTATTGAAGATCATCATGAAAAATAAACTATAAACTCGAAGGCTTATCGTATCTCGTGAACCTGGACGAAGAAGGATAATTGAAACATTTTAATTACTAATTACATAAATTATGTGTACACATTGTTTCATTTCTTAACTACCAGTATATGAGTACCTAATACAACTTTAAAACCTATGTATATTTTTAATGTAGAATTATTATTAACATAGAATTTATATATTATGTAAAATATATTCTGAGCGTAGCGAGGAGTGTATTGGTTTTAGTAATTTTTTTTATTTTTAATATTATTATTTTTATTACTAAAATATAAATGGCACACCATATAAATTATTATTATTCAATAATTTTAGAAGTTATATGTTATATATTTTACATGTTTTAATTTATTTAGTTACTGGTGTAACTCAATACAGTGATTTTGGGTCTCACCCGTATTAAATAACATAAAATGTTATTTGTAGCTAAAATAGAAGAAATAATATAAATACAAAAATAATACATACTTAACAAATATATATCATTATAATACCTACAACAATTTATTGTGTTAAAATAGATTTCTGCTTTAACTTTAATATCATAGAATATTTAAAATATATACCTGAATAATATTTTTTGTACATAAAATATAAGTACAAAACACAAATATATGTATCTACAAGTTCAAATGTTTTTGTGGTACCAACTAGAAAAAAGAAGGCCTAGGATAATAGGGACGGGGCAGCCATTGTTATAGGTAATTTAATGTACCCCTGTAAGCAACGGTAAACCATTGCTAATGAAAAAACGATTCTGGGCGGAATTCAGTTAATAGTAATGCTTTGTTAACAATAAAGATGTCATATTATGGTAAAATAATTAAATATGCATTATATATTTTCTTTAATAATATTTGTTTAATGTATTGATTTTCCCTTTTTTCCTACGTTTTCCCCATGCTTTTTACATTTGTTGAGATAACTCTTGGGAAAATTAAAAAATGACCTCTGTAAAGTACCTCCCCAGTCCGATTTCCTTTAAGACAATTTGCTACACTTCAAAACCGGAGCAAGAATGCTGACAGAAAAGTTGTCCAGTCCGCAGATAAAAAAAGAAAAAAAAGAATAAAACTCAGTAAAACCATAAGCTGCTTCGCTCCACTCAGAAACTAAAACACGTTTGCAACAGTGCTTGACGTTGTAAATTATATTCGAAAATTCCAAATGTACTGGACAATATAAATTGTGTGTTTCCATAAAAACTGCCTGTAATTATTGGGCGTGGGAGAACGCATAGATCGGAGAGCAGTTGCGCTGTTGCTATTGTTGGTTTGGAATGTCGCGCCGTTCAGCGAGGTTCTGGACGACGAGATCAAAAACCTGTTAGTCGGGAACTCGGCAACTCGACAGAGGGCCATGACGAGCGTTATATAACAAGTAACCTTGGCCTTTATTCGTAGAGCCCGGTGCCCGCGTAATGTAAGAACAGTAATATTATTATGAGAACAGAGAAAGCCACACGGCATCTGGAGAACCGGAATATATCGGTGACCAGCAGCTGTGCAATTGTTATTTATTTTCAGTGGTTCCCAGTAAAGCGATATCCGATTCGTAACAATTATATTATTATACCAGCCGTCCCGCGCGGTGACAATTTTTATTAGGTATTATTATTTACCCATATTAATTTTTGGTTTTGGCCGTATCAAAATTTAATGAAAACAAATGGGTAGTAATAATACTAATGATATCTTTCTTTTCCATAACACTAACGTAACCCTTGAATAAACAAAAATAAATGAATAAGCAATTAGATATTCGTACCAAATATACCTAAAAATTCCTATTTAACCCGCTTAGGGGTTGAATTTTTAAAAATCTTTTCTTACTGCGTGGTGAAAGTATTAGAGGAACTACCGTTCCAAATTTCAAGTGCGTACGTTGAGTAGTTTTTGAGATACAGCGATTAGTGAGTCATTGGTATTTGGATTATACATATATATATATAGATTACTTACATAATAGTACCTATACCACCTAATAAGCAGGGCTCGGTAGTTCTAGCAAATGCACATTTGTTTTGGTTTGTCTTACGACGTTCAGAGTGAGATAAAAATTTGTTCCACACTTCTCTGACGTCGTATACTAAATTTTGCATATTTATGGTTTTTAGTGCTATTTTGCTAATTTTGAGTTTTAAATACTTTTGACAGGCGTATTTTCATGTACAAAAGGAAAAAAAGGAAATTATATTGAGAAAAAAAACATTTTTGATCCAACATAAAGGTATGAATACAAATATGTGAATAGCGAATGAAAACAAACATGATTTTCAAATATACTAGATATTCGGTTGTTATCGATAATCACACAGGACAACATTCCTTTCGTTTTCAATAATTTGGTTATTTTTAGTTGAGATACTTTAATTTATAAAAATATATTTGAAAATGTTAGCAATATATTATAATATATTAGCTGCTTATTAATTGTTTCAAATAACTAAAACACTTATGACCGGTTGCGGCATTATTATCTATTGATAAATTTAGTATTAATTATGTATATAATGATAAATTACTGGTTGGTAAATTGAAGTTTAAGCACGTGGTACATTTATGAGTGCTGCTCAATCATTTTTTTATCTAAGTTATTACCAGAATACTGGTTAACACTGGTTACGTAACAAATAAATAGTTTCACTATATCGGCAGTAGAAATAACGTAAAACATTGATAACGAAATTTAACTATACATAAATTTTTACACGACTATAAACGGACCTGTAATTTACTTCTTGATAAAATTAATTTTTATCAACAGATAAAATTTAAAACATGTTTTATACAACAGAATTTTTTAACTCCAAAAAAACGAGTTTATCTCTGTGTAAATATACAATAGTAATAATATAGTCCAATAGTATTTGGTGCAACCCGGCATTAGTAATTTTTTTTTTATAAACACCTGTGTATCAAATTAATAGAGTTACTTAAAAATTAATTAGTAATCACCTCCAATACTTAATTTATCTTTTCAGCGTTGGTTTTATATTACTAATCCCGTGCATGATTCATTTATAATTTATTTATTTATTAATATAACGGGCTGGAGTCCAATTTACAAAAATTGCATAACAAAATACATCATGATACACAGTTCGAGTGCAATTAAATTATTAAGAACAAAAAAACATTCAGTATTAGCTTAAGACTAAGTTACAAGTAAAGGTTAATTAGTAAATAGTGTGACTACCTAAATAATAAAGTAAAATTATTATTAAGTTTATTTCAATTATGACTAGAATATGGTATCGTAATAATGTGAAGAGCGCAATTATGTTGTGAATAAAATGATAATCAATGAGAAGGTCGTATTCTTCTACGGCGCTGTAGTGAATATATTTTTTATAGTGATTCTTATATAGCATATTGGTAAGTTAAGTTATAACCCTCTCCTTACCGACCATCGCCGACATGGCAACCAGGTTATACCCCCTCTTTACCGACGGACGCTTGGTAACCTGTATATATTAAACGAGTAAGCTAATTTTTTCCTGCTTCCCCTTTCCATCAACGTAAATTTATCCCGTATAAATTTGCAGCTATACATTTCGTAAACCAGCTACCTACATTATACTATCGAATTCAGTGCAACATCGACAGTCAATTGTATTACAATAAATTGTCGAAATAAATCTGTTTTTAAACGATTTTTTTTTTAACAAATTTTCGTGATAATTGATTATTGATAACTGACTGTAAAAATGAGTTGTCAATTGACAAGTGCCGTTGTTTTGAAATTTCTCCATTAAAATAATCGATTTTGAAGTTTTAAGCTATAATAATTATTGTAAATGCAAATTTAATAAGTTTTTTACAGAATTACGGGATTTGTGTACTGTTTTGTTTGCTCTGTATAAAAAGTGTGTATTAGATACCTATAATAATATAGATTAATTAAAGAAGTATAGAACACACTACGGTGGTTTGTAATCAATGTAAATGACTAATACGTGGTATATACTTATATATCATTATTATTTATTATGTATTAGTGAATTATTGAATATATTAACGTTAGAGGTTAGATTATTATTAATTAGTAGGTCATAAGTGTCAGATTTTATGACTGAAATCATCGTGAAGGTTAAAAAAATAACGACGATCGCACAAAATTTAAAATATTAATCTGCAGCTTATTAACCATATTATTACAATAATGGTATAAGAATTTCTACACTTTTACTTCAGTAGTGTAATGAAATACCTATCAAATACATATTATTAGGTACGTTAAAATATAGTTGACTTTATATTTTTTGTTTTAGTAATTTATTTTATATTAACAAAAAAATGTATGTGTATTATATATACCTACATATTTTTTTCAATCATTCAAATTGAATTTAAACATAGCAAGTTGTTTAAAAAAAAAATACAAAATACGAAATTATTACACTTATTATCAGTATTGTAGCTTTTGTTAATTATTGATTATATTAAACACACTAACTGCTTATAATTAACTTGTACCCATACATAATTATATTTGCAGGACGCTATACACCCTCGTAGCATTCAGTCGTACACATTTTGTGTGATTAGTTTTATTATTAGAGTTAATTAACGTATTATCAAAGTTAAAGGTAAGACCTAAGAATCTAAAAACTAATTATCTGTGTTCCCACTTTGATGTTTTAGTTTTTAAGCTAAACCTGACTGTGTGAAATATCACAACTTAAAAATGACTATATGTCGTTTAAAAATTAAAATTCCTAATGAAAAAAAAAAACCGATATAGTGGCACAGATAATGTTCATGCATTTAAGTTTGGCTATAAGTCAATTCACTCGAACATTAAAACGTATTATATTAACAACATATTTATTTGTTCTATTGAAACTATTGTTACGATACGATTACAATACGATTAATAATTATTATGCGTATTATAATAAAGCCGGCCATATTATAATCGCCGAGCGTTGATGAGTAGTTTGCGTTGCAATGTGCGTAATCGTGAAAATGACATAAGATAAACCAAGCGCTTAGAAGCTATTTGCGTATTTTTAATACGGAATAGATAGAAAACAATTTTTATTTGTAAAAGGGAAAACACATATGGCGCATTCAACATTTTGTATTTTTTCATTTGGAACGATACAGAAAATGGTTGGGCACCCCTGGGTTAGGGTAATAGCGACGGCCGAATAATAATATTATCGCCACGTTGGCGTCGTTAATACTAATACAGTAGGAATACTGCGCGCCGACGACGAACACGGCGAATGGCCTTGAATATAAAACACAACGCGTCGTCGTTCGTGTACGGGGGCGCGAGCAACGTTCCAGTTGACGCGTCCCGGCACACATGCGATTCGCACAATAACAATGGACCGTAAAAATGTGAACAAACTATTATCACGTCACGTGAGTTCACGTGCTATCGTAGAATTGTTAATTTAAAAGCCTACAGATAAAAAAAAAAAACGAAACGAAAAAAAAACCTAGTATTATTCATGACAATTTTCTACCGTGTATATCCATTATGAAACCGAAAACCTATGTGTTACCTCGTGTCTCGTATAATAATAATAATAATAATAACGAGGGAGATGAAAAAAAGACTGTCAGGGGTACCCAAATTATTACGACAACAAAACTGATGGAAATGGCCCATCGCGCGTTGTGTTCGGGACGCGACGACGGTTTTAAAAATCGTCGCCCGTCCCCGAGCATTTTACCGTCGGTTAGGTTGTACAACGCAGCACGCTACAAAGCCGCCATAAACCGATTTCCCGCCGCCCGTGCGCCGGTGACGTCATCGTCGATGGCGCGCAGTTGGTCATATTGTCGGTTAAACGCGTTCATTATTTTTGACAGCTGTGTGCACGATATACATTCAAACCACTATATTCAATTTTTTTTTTTATATACACATAATTTAGACAGTAAAGACGCTTCGGGGATTTCTTTTTGGAGATTTTTTTTTCCCGGGGGTTTTTCCCCTGGGATTTTTTTTCCGGGATTCGTAGCGGTAATGAAAACTTGTTTTCAGACATTTAAGTGAAAGACCTCATACCAAAGTGAAATTTTTACTGCCAAGACTTGCGGCGTAATTATTTTTTTTCGCTGCATGCACGCTTTATTTCGCCGCGGTAAATGAATTTACAAACATGAAAATCGTAGTCAGTTAACAATTATATATACGCCAGAATATTGTGGCGTAAACCTTTTGTAATATCAGTAAATTAATTTTTATCTGTATTTATGCCATATGCCTATTTACGTATTGTCCGATGTATATACCTCGATGATAAATGATAAATGTTTTTAAATTATTATAGGCTCGCAAGTACTCGGCGTAGTACCAATATCCGATAAGCTTGTTCGTTGTACGTTTGTATACAAAGTATTAAAGTCTTATCGTCGTCATCGCCATCATCAGTATAATGATGGTACAAATGCGAAATAAATAAATACCGATCAGGCAATTGTAAGATAGGAAAGGAAGTCACACGTGTAAGACATATACACTACACGTAGTGGTCCGTAGTGTATAGTATAGGTTACAGCAGTCATCGAAAATTAAAACAAGATAAAAACGAAATATAGAAGACCAGCAGCTGTTACTAATACCGCGCGATTTCGCTTTGGCTAGGTTAGGTCAGTGATATTATTTCATTTCCCGACCGGTTGCCGCACGGACATTCGCGCTACGCCGGTGCCGCGGGGGAGTTAGTTGGACGCCTTGTAACGAATTTTGTGGCGTCGCAACTCGTGACGGCCGACGACGGCGAACGGCCTTGGGGATATTCGTCGTTTACGCGTCGTCGTCGGTCGTGTACGGGCGCACGAGCAACGGCGTGGTTCCAGTTGACGCATGCGCCCGGTCCGGACACACGTAACATTATGGCGACCCGCACACTAATCCCGTACAAAAGCCTGCACAGAACGAGCCGTAACCGACCCTCGAAAAAATAAAAACCACACACACGTGTCGCTGGATACAACGGAGGGGAAAAACGACAATAATATTTCATATTATTATCTACAACGGCCCGGTAGTATGATCGATACTCATCGCGACACAATAACAACGCGACGCGACCGCGCGTATAAAACAGGGTATCCCAAAGCGGTGTTCTACACGGGTTTTCGTAACTCAGATAATAATAATTCCCTCAACAGGGAATAATTCGATTTCGATTCGGTTCGGTGCCACCGATTATTTGTAAAAATTGTAATGACAACGCTAGAGTTGAACGGAATTTAATACGTAAGCGATATGTTTAAAAATAAAACAAGCATTGCAGTAATAAAATAAAATTCGTACCAATATAAATGTCTAGATATATTAAAATTTGTATTCAAAACACGCTTATTGAGAAAAATACAATGAAACGAAAAAGGTTTTTTTTTGTCAATTTTTGATTAAAGCACTTTTCCTAATAATAAACGTTTTCCGTATTAATGTAAAATAATGCTAAGTATGATAATATGGGGTTTGTTCGTAATACACACGATAGTTTTTGAACGTACAATATATTTGAAATATTGTAGAAAAAAAGCGACGGTATACACGGAAAAAACGTCTTGTAAAAATAACCAACTCTACTGATAAAATATAAATATCAATTAATAAAGACGACGGCGGAAAGTCCATGACATAAAATAAATACATCAATGTCGATTGGTTGAGCAAAAATATATCCCACAATAGTGACTTGGTAATTACATTTTTAGGCATTATTTGAAAATGTAATGAACCAGACTTACTGACAAAATCAAACAAAATATAATTTTTTTTTTTATTCATAAGTAAGTGGTAGTAATAAAATATAATTCTCCTTTTTCATAATACATAATATATATGTATTATATATATGAGTATTTATATATGTACAATATAAATGTATACAATTTTAAACTATAAGTAGGTATATGACATGTTAACATACTAATACTGTTAATAAAGCGTTTTTATTCGTATAAATTTTCGTTTTGAATATTTTATACTTATCAATATGTCTGACATGACTTATTATTGTTTTGGCCGAAAAGGGAAGGGTTCGATTTTGGTCGAAAAGAGTCGCCCACTAATGCATTATCGTTCTAAGACGTTCGCAAAATAATATACAAATATCGATAAAACCCTATTACACATTAATAACCGTTACCGTGCGAAACTCGCTGTCAATGCATCCATCAATGTCGAAAATATTGAACAGAAAGGTCCTCGAATGACGCGAGTGCATTATCATAATATAACGAGTCGGCAAAATCATAATATACAAACATAGGTAAAACCGAATTGCATATTAAATTATTGTTGGCGTGCGAAACACTATGTTTTACATTAATTGACGGGCGTTTGTTAAGGGCAATGTGAAGTTTGAAAATTTGACGACAAAAACGAGACCATTAATGTCGATTATCGGGCAAAATAATAGCACAGAGACGAGTGACGGGTATAACATTATCATCGCCGATCCGTTTACCGGGGCATTTCAGAAACGTAATACGAAATATATTGGTGTAACCGTATTTAATATCGTTAAAATGTGATAAACTAGACTACGAAACTCTGAGTACTTTTATTTCGATCGAGGGCGATGGGAAACGAACAGTATACAAAAAAATATATTAAAACGCTCGCAATAGTCGCACTCGAATAATATCAACAACGGCCAGGTAGATACGGTACCCTTTACGAGGGCTCCTGCACGCAACGGCGGCACTTGGTTCAATATCGGCACGGTACATCGTCATTCTATCTATCCGTGTGGTAAATTGTACCGAATTGTACCTAACCTAACCGATTTTGTTTTGAGACGGCCTCATATACGAAAATTAATACAAAATACACGAAAATCCATCAGACATTGGATCGGAACTCGGAACTATCATTGGTCGACAATATTTCTAAAAATAATAAAGGGTTTCGGTATTTCGCGATGGCATATAATATTATATTATGTACAGGCTATAAGTGATTTTCAGCGACACATCAGTTTTCACAAATCGACGTGAAAATTTACCCGCTCACGCGGTTATTAATAATAAATCACTACAGTTATTATTTCACTGCAATCTGCAATCAACTAAAGTACCGAAATAAAAAACATTAACTGTATTATGAATATTTAATCTTTGCACGAAATACAGTGTTGTACGACGATATTTTATAAACCTCGGGACCTGGGTGCTACTTTAGTATGAGTCGCTGAAATTTGCATTTAAATTTTTTATATAAATTGCAGCCAGGGTGTATTTTGTATATATCACTAAATATTTTTTATTCATACGAATAAATTACGTCTAGGACTGTTTTTGTAAAATCAATATTTAAGAAACAAGCACTTCCCGCCCCTCCTTGCGCGCGCCACTGCTGCAAACAAACACAAACGACGAAATCAACATTAAAACCACGCGATTTTCAATAACAAGAAATTGACCGGACTACAGGGAAAAATGATTTGGCGCCACGGTTTTAAAACGTATTGCACAAAGAATATCGACGGTAATATTATTGTATAGTGTGTCCGTTCCTATAGAGAGAGAGAGAGAGAGAGAAAGACAGAATATAAAAAAAAAAAAAACGCGCCGCGTTAAATGCGACGCGGACGATACAAGAAACGTTCTCGTATTATTTATATTTTATAATTGGTATTGATGGGTTAGTTCGTATCTCTTTTAATAAAATAACGGTTCTCCTAGATCCTGTCTGATGATGACAAAACGAATGGAAATAATACCGTGACGTATTTCGAAATGCTCAAGAAGACCGGCGTTTTTTTTTTTTTTTAAATTTATTAAATCTCGAACGTAGTCGGGAAGATAAACGTCCTCCCGGCTACGGGAATATAATAAATATTGTACGGTTTTAAAACCATTATCCGTCCCGAGTACCTGTTATGGAAAAAAACCGTGCATTATAATACCCATTTTACATCGTAGGGTGATAGCCGCGCTCGCCGCCGCGTGTGCCTACGAAAAAATGTGGCACCGAACGAAGTCGTTACAAACCCGTTTCCTGCTGCCTACGTGCCGGCGACCGGGCGACGGCGCGTCGAGTAGGTAATGACGACGGCTACGTCCGAGGTTAGGTTAAAATATTATCCCCGTATTATATTGTTCGCAGTAGACACTATATTTTAAAAATACAACACACACACACAGCTCGCATAATATAATAACTAGAACAGCGGAATTTTAGGTTTTTACGTGTAAATATTTGTTGGCTTTGTGCAGCGCAACGAGGACTGTGAACGATTTACCCATTACGGAGTTCATGGACACAAATGTATTTGGCATATTTAAGCATATTTTTGGAGATTGGAGAATATTCGGCCCGTTTTCCATATTTTAGAATATTCTATTGTATTTTGTTCGTAAAAAACTCACATAATATCTATTTAGCTCATTTCTCGAGTTGTGACGTTTTCATCGTAGGAAAAAATTATTATTATGTAATTGAAGAATGATAAAACTCAGTTTCTGGTTTGTAGTCAAATGAAAAAAAAATCATATTTTTAGCATATTTTACATATTTAGGGGATATTAAGAGAATATTTTAAGGTTGTTTTTTAGAACATATTAGCATCATATTTTAAACTTTAAAGAACCGAAAAATCCGCTCTCTAAATTAATAACATTACGCGAAAACACTGCTACTTATGTGTTAGTGTGACATTAATCGTTCTGTGGGAGCGATGTTGACTTCTTTTAAATTTGATCTCACAGAATTGTAAATATTTCATAATATACAATATTTTTAATACGTTTGAATTTTAAATTTTCAATAATTTTTTGAAAAACTGGGAAAATCACAAAATGACTTGTTCTTAAAGTACCTCTTTAGTCAGATTTCCTTTCAGAAAAAGTACTTTCATTATAAATCGGAGCAAAATTGCTGGTGGAAAAGTTGATCACAGATAATAGAAAAAAAAAACATCATTGTAAAACCAATACATTTCTCGTTTCACTCAGAATCTAAAAAAGTAATATTATTCCGAATTTATTATGCAGACTAATAATCGAATGACTGCAATATTATAGTTAGGTAGGTAACCAGAGTAATATTTTTGTTGCGTAGCCGCAACTATAGTCAGCACTCCACGTCACCAAAACTGGCGGCTGGCCCTCGCCATACCCCGAACCCATCGTGTTGACAGTGGTTCTCATTCTACGCGACCGGAAACCGCCATCGGTTATACGCAGTCAGTGTTCACATATTAGTCTCTCCCACAGATATATATATAAAAACTAGATAGCCGACGACTCCGTATACAATTATGATGCCCAACGCCGTTTGTCACTTGGGCAATGTTAATAAATTCTTTCGCTGCCGAACAATATTTCGTGTTAACGTAATTTATGATTATTAAATTTATCTGCTACTAAGACAGCATAAAGATAGTAAGAATTTGTTAATATTGCTCTCAAATGACAAATGGCGCTGGGCATCATAATTGTGTACATTGCTGTGTATGGAGTTGGCTATCTAGTTTTCGTATATATATCTGTGGTTTCTCCTGAATATTTTACTTTTTTGAGATAAGGGATATTAAGTCAATTATCGACGGGCGTACATATTTTAAAGAGCACGGCAAATTGTATTATTGTTTGATAACCATTACAACAAATTGTCCGCTTGAAACGTGGCGGTCATTTGTGATCATATGACACGCCGAACCTACACGTTAATTTAAAAGCCGGTTCCTCAAAAACATAAAAAAAGAGCAATTTCTAATCAATGTGTCAAACTTTCCTTCGTAACTTGGCTGAAATACACTCATTTTTCGATATTAGATAGCTCGTATTTTTTGTTTTATATTTGTAAGCCGATGGGGGAGGGATATTACTATGTTGACCAGGTATAAAAATCCAAAAAAGTACCTACATTTTAAAATTTGGGTCCTCTATTATAAAAAAAAAACCCTTCCCTTGAATGAATTGACCAATGTGTATTGTGTATACTATTCTACCCATTTTGCCCATAGCCTATCTCTATTTATATATATATATTTTTTTATCTAATTACTTTATTTTTTTTCTTTCTATAATCGACTTTAAAAACTAATTATTTGAAAACATAATGTCAACTAGTTTGTGTTTTTATGATTAAAATAATTTGAAATTTAAGTAATTTTAAATCAACTTAAAGTACATAACTGAAGTATACATATTTAGATCAATTTTTAAAGATAAACATTTAAATAAATAAATATAAAACTTTATTAATGCATGTTTTCTACATATTTATATTTATAATTTTTTAAAAAAAATAGTGCAATTTCATGTATTCAACACTATTGTTAAGGGCATAGGACAATGCATCAAAAAAGGGTACATCTGGTCACCATAGATATAACCCTTAACCTCCCCCTCTCTGCGCATGCCACCGGCTGAAATACAAATGACGAAATCGATTGAAACTATACGATTTTCAATAATAAGAAATTTATTGGACTAAGAGAAAAGTGATTCGGCGCCACGGTTTTAGAATGCACTGCACAAAGAATATCGATGGTTACATTGTGTCGGGTCTTAAAGAAACACAAAAAAAAAAAAAAAAAACCATAAAAACCATTTTGATTACGTGAACGTACCTACGCGGTGCGTCAAGCGTTGGGCTGCCGTGTGCCTACGAAAAATTGTTGCACCCTACGACATCGCCGCCGGCACGTAAGCGACGTCGTCGGTAATGTCGTTGAGACTCGTGTAGGTTAAAGGCTCGGGACACAGAACGCGGGCTGCGATATTTTCCAGCGGCGGTAAGGCGGTAAAGTCATATTACGTAATATTGCATTATTCTCGTCACACAGAAGGCGGTCTGTCGCGGGGGGGNGGGGGGGGGGGGGAGAACAGTAAAGATCGCGACAACAGGCGATAAAGTTGTGGAATATTATAAAATTCCGCTCGGGCAGCTGGTGATCTGTTTTTAAATTTTTCAATTGTTATATTACATTTACAGTACGGTGGAAGAAACGGAACGCGTTAGAAAATATTTGTTCTTATTCGATACATCCCATCAAAATTTTTAAAAATAAAGTAAAACAATTTTTTTTTTCTTTTATTTTGAAGGGCAAGTATTAGATGAAGTCGCTCTTCGTCATTACTTGACATATTGAATAAAAAATAAGTAGTGTAATTATAAAACAATGACAAGTAATATGTATTTGTAACTATATGATAACAACCAAAGTTTGATATATCATCGTAACAACTATGACAAATAAAGTGTATACTAGACCGCTCATGAAACAAACGCATAGTGTAAGGCGTCACCAGATCGCCGACCGCGCGACAATCCGCGCTCTATGTGCCCGAGTCTTAATGCAGCGACGACGCGCGACGGCTGCTTCCAAGGTCACGGTCGTGCGTTAAAATATCCCCATAACATATTGTTCGATAAACACGATATTTTAAAAATTAAACACATTACTTGTTTGGTAGTGCTACATTAATCGATTTGCGTGAGCGACCACGATTTCTTTCAAATTCGTTCTCGCGCAATAATTGTACAATCATTATACAGGGTGATAAATCTATCATAAAATACTAATTATCTCGAAAGAATTAACTTTTTTTGAAATTTGTATTAAAAAAAATTTAAGAAACAAGCTGTTCTAAAATTTAACATTTACAATATTTTCTGTCACCCTAAGTTTTGGAGGTGAAACGACTACCTACTTTTGATTTTTAAATAGCAACCTATATTAAAAATTACACAAATAGATAGAGTAGTAATTAAAATAAATTTTGTACGCTTAAAAATTTCAATAATATTTCGAAAAAAAAAAAATCAACGTTTTTACCCATACCTACATAATGAATAAAAGTGTAGACAGTCTAAGTGTATGTGTGTGTGTGTGTGTGTGTGTGTGTATCTTTGCGATATTAATGGAAAGGAAAATAATGATTGTTGTAAATGGAAAATGTAAATGCAATTATTTTAATAATGCCGTCTTAGAACAATGGGAATGGGTGCAGGTTAGGTTGTAGATGGAAATTAAAGAGAGTAGGATATAGACAGGAATTTAATATATATCTGTACGCAACGATTAACCGTCGCTAAACAAAATAACGATTCTGAGCGGAGTTCGGTGTTGTTTTTTTAGCAAAATATGTCATATTTTGGTAAAATAAATGCCCATCCATTAACATTTTCTTTAATAATATTTGTTTATTATTGTACTTATTTTCCCGTGTTTCATACGTTTTTTCCCGGTTTTACCAATTTTTTGGAAAAATATTTGAGAAAATCAAAAAATGACCACCCTTAAATACTGTTTAAGTCAGATTTCGTTTCAAAAAAAGTGTCATCATTGTAAATCGAAGAACAATTATTGGTAGAAAAGTTGTTCACAGATAATAATAAAAAAAAAAAAAACCATCATTGTAAAACCAATACATTCCTCACTCCACTCAGAATATAAAAAATTACTATTATTCCGCATTAAGTACATACAGATCAATAATCGAGTGGCCGCAAAAAGTGCGTATTTTTCATTTTTGATCGCAACTAGTAAACAACGGCAGCGACGGGCGCGATGTGAAAAACACCAATACAATAACGAGTATAAAGCGCAATCCACTGTTGCCAACCGAAAATAGTTTCCAAATCGTCCTATAGCTCGACTCTGAAATGATATTACAATGTATAATGTAATTGTGGCTAAGCGCGTCTGTACTAACAATAATATGAAACCAACGATTTTATTATTTTTTTTTTTAATCGGAACACATTTTTCTAATCGATAATATTATATTGGAACGAGTACAGAGATAACCTCTCGAACCCTAAAGGTCTATAAACCAATGTTTTGATAAAACAACGAATAATGTAACGATTAAAATTACAATACAGGCACAATAATACGTGCACCACTGGCAAGAGCGTCCGCAGGAATTTATTAAAGAGCATCAAAGGGGGGAGGGGGAGAGTAAAAGCGCAGTTGATTGAGGACTATTAAATACCTATTAGAAGAGATACTGTTGTGAAACTTGTTTTCATAATATGTCTTATTTTTCATATTATACTATTATTTCTATAATGACTTAGGCCTGCGCAATATTAATAATAATAATAATAATAAGTTAATGCATACAAACGCATACTTCAATTATTACATTTTAGATATTTTTCTAGATAACA
This sequence comes from Cinara cedri, assembly GCA_902439185.1. Classification (NCBI taxonomy): domain Eukaryota; kingdom Metazoa; phylum Arthropoda; class Insecta; order Hemiptera; family Aphididae; genus Cinara; species Cinara cedri. The sequence goes on along the minus strand of CABPRJ010000557.1, from coordinate 10,742 downwards.
TACTAATAGTTGATTTACTTCTCTAGTATATTTCCCATGTAGCATATTGGCTGGTCGGTTAAATTAAATGGCAAAATATGGGTTATTTAAAATATAAAATAATGTTTTAAGGGTTCAATTTAGGCAATATATTATGCATGTGGATTCATGAATTGCGTCTGTGCGTGTAGTAAATGATCATTAGTGTGAATGTGAATCCGTTTACCTAATACCTACCCGCCATCTATCACACCACAATAGCAGGAAAGGGGGTCTCTTTGCTAATGAAACTACACTAAGTAAGTGCGTACCTGGCATACTTTCTTGGCATAGTGCTATTCCACTAAAATTCTTACTTCGCATACTTCGCGTACTGTTACGAACTTGGCTTTATTAAAATATGCTAACTACGACACGTCGGGAATTGTCGTTATTGACTTACTTAACGACTTAGCGTACTTTCTCGTATATATTCGATTTTATTATCTTTCAGAGATGTTATCATTGATTGTTTGTATTATTATTTGTTTATCTACGGTAGTCATGTGTTGACTGTTGGTCATTTATACAACGTACCTTGTACTAAATTTTTACTTAAAATGAATGTGACGCGACTAAATTTTTATTTTTATTAGACGATGAACGATATGATGACTGTAGACAATTAAGGATAGAGCGAGTCCTTATTCGTCAACTGACAGTATATCGGTTGTCCGACGAAGAATTTCGGATATCAGAACATACATTTGAACGTAACAAATAACTTTATTCTAATTCGAAAAACACTAAAACAGACTCGACATTGCACATTACTAACCTCTAAAAATACTCCATCAATTAATATCAATGTTATTAACAAAACAAATACGAAAACTATGCTGCTACAGAAAATGGCAGAATAAAAGCCAACGCTTAAATCAAGTACGCCATTACGCTTCTCTCGGAAGCACGTGAAGTAAGCGCTCATTTTTTCACAAAAAATAGCAAAATAGAACCCCTGGTTTTCTCGCGTTTCGCGTGGCCACGGAATGATGAAATATGGGTACTCACCACCGAGAAACTGGAAAGTTGAAACAGCACAAAACTCCAATGTCAGCGAATAAGAGCAAACAAACAGGTACAGATGAAGACGACACGATAAAGATACGAAACAAAGCAAACGCGAGCAAGAAAAGTGAACGAGAAAAGTATACAAAATAACTTTGGAGAAAGCGATGTTATCACAGATAACAACGTGATATCAATATCCGCTGGTATCAACGGACATTAATATTTTCGTGTCTAGTGAATAGTGATAATATATTAATTTGAATTATCAGCAAATGTATCAAACATCACTGAACTATCATGGCCAACGTATAATAAATATTTTGAATTTATTTCAACGGATAGTAAGAACTTTTTCGTAAAGTACAAATTATGTGTTAAATCAAAAACATATTCTACTACCATGAAAAATGGTTTAAATTTAAAATAACACATAGCAGTAAGTAGAATTCATAATAATTAAAGGGGTCGTGAAATACTGAAATGTGCATTTGTATTATTGTTTTATCTGAGTACTGCCTACATATTATCATATTGCATGGAAATTCATTTCAAAAAATTATTATAGAGATACCTATCAAAGCCAATTACACGAAATAAAATATAATTATTACATTAATATTTTATTATTTTTATGCTAACAGCGAATGCTTTGTTACCTACAGCTTTTAATTTTTATAATATTAATTTCCTCGAATTTGTTTAAATATTTTTAGTTTCATCATAAAAAATCAGTTGCTAAGTTAATTTATCAGTTTTTATTTCATTAATCCAAAAAAAAAAAACTGGACTTTTTATATTTTTTAATTCTAAGTACTTGTTTTTGGATATTTTAGATCATTTGACAATAATATTACTAAAAAGTACGCAATAATTTCAAGTTTTTTTAATGCATACCTAATTTAGATTATAATTTCCTAATAATAAAAAAATTTTAATTTTATTTTTTAAATTGTATAGATAAAGTACAAGTTCAAACTTAAAGAACTTGAAGAACAATTAAAATGTGAAAAGACTTTTGGCAAGTGCAAACAATATGAGACTGATGACAATTGTACAACTAAAAAGTAACTAACATTATCTAAATCATTTTCTGCACCTAAATGTATTAGTCAACGTAAAATAAAATTTTTAATTTAATTTTTTAAATTTTATTAGTGCAATAACATATTAATTGTACAGTGATAACGTTTTTTTTAAACGAGTTTTTTTTTAGGGCCAATAGGAGACCAGTAATTATAAAGTAGAACCACAAAAAAAAGAGATTTCAGAAAAAAAAACAATACTGATAGTTCAAATAGGTATATTTTATTTAACTTTTATTTAACTATTAAATATAGACCATATATAAAACATATTCAATATCAGTACCTATGAATTATGGATATATAGATGTGTATTACAAATAAAAGTATTTCAACAACCAATAATAGAAATATTTTGAACATAATAATTCTATCATCACCAATTTAAGTGGACTCTCGTGTTTCTTTTTGAAATAGTATAGCTTAACTTCGTCATATAAAACATCAACATAGAAATGTAAGAACAATAAATAGGAACATTTAGTCCTAAAACTTTTAGTTAATTAAAAAAAAAATTAAAACACATTTTCTAATTTTTAAAAATTAAATAGTCTCTACTACGTTTTGGAACTTAGAAATTTGTACGAACAAAGGATGATAAACTAACAATAAAAAAAAATTACATAATATCAATTTCGGTTGAGATTGGATATACAACCTTTTGCAATTGGGTGACTCAATTATTATGTAATATAGTATATTAATTAGTAGTATATCAACACGTTCATACATTGTCAATAATACCCAGCCGTGATTGTCATAAATATATGGGTTTTTGACTATAAATAAAATAATCGACTATTGATTAACAATTTAAATTATTTGTGTGGCTATTCAGTACAGATTTATAAATCATTGTATGCAGTTTGTTTTTATTTTTCTCCTTTAATCCCGGAGAAATATTAATTTTCCAACTAGTAGATTATAATTTTAATTTAATTTAATTTTTAGTTTTACAATAAAATATGAATCTTCCATCTGGTCCATCAAAAAAAACTCAATCTCAAAGCCCCACGAGTGGTAGTAAAAATACAATTTTAATTTTTGATGAACTTCTTCTGTGTATATTAGAAAGTGATACATTGTTTTCTTTCGAAGAAGAATTCATTGGTGATTATTATTATAATGATTATTTAGCAAACAATAACGAAAGTAAATATTGAATATAATAATGAATATCATTTATTAATATATTGATATATTTACATAGATGACAACATTAAAAATAGTGATGACGAAGATGAAGTCAATATTTCTGATGTATTGACAAATTCTACACCAGTTTGGTAGACTGACCCACCTAATGTGAATATTGAATACACAGCTACACCAGGTTTGAAGTTTTTACCAGAAAGTGATAAACCTATTGATTATTTTAACTTTTTATTTACTGATGAATTGTTGGATCTTATTGTTGAAGAAACTATTGCTTACACACTTGTAATTTATTTAAAACCTCCTATCAAAATGGTAGAATATCGAATTGGATCAATACAAATAAATTAAAAATGAAAACATTTTTAAGTTTAGCATTTCACATGGTAACGGTTAAATTGAATAGAGAAGAAGACTTGGAAAACTATCAAGTTTTTTAAAATTCCATCTTTTTTGGGAAAATATGAGTAGTAATAGATTTATGCTATTATTTTGAGCGCTCCATTTTTCTCGTAACCCTAAAGAAGAAGAAGTGGCTCCTATAGATTACATAAAATTCAACCTTTAATATTAATTATTTCAATTTAAAAATAGAAAAAATATAGGAGCCTTCTAAAAATCATTCTATTGATGAGGAGAGACCAATTGATTTTTCGGCAATATATAAAAAATAAAAAACATAAGTATGGTGTTAAGATATATATGTTGATGAAACCATGGCTACTTATATACAGAGTTGGTTTATTCAGGACAATACTACTCATAAAACTAAAAACCGATGACTTTCATTTGCTAAAAAAAAGTTTTAAAAAATGAAAAGAAAAGGTATCTATACAAAAGATGTAAAATTTGTTATGATAAAGGTATTTGTAAAGATACAATTTATTACTGTGAATAATGCAATGGTGAGTCTGGTTTATTTTTAGAAAAATGTTTTGAAGGGTATCATAAACAAATTTAAATTAATATTGTTATAATTATATTTATTTTAATATTTTAATAAAAAGAAGTGAAGACAAAGAAACGTCAAGTTAATTTTTTTTTTCAAATTAAAATATTTGTTGTTTTTTTTATAGGACTATTTATGTTTAATGTAAACATTTTATAAATAAAGTTGTTTGGAAAAGTAATATTTTATTCTTATAAATTATCATAATAATATTAATCAATCAATGATAAGAGTTATATAATATATTATGAAGACTCCTGTTTATTTATAACATAGTTCATACGGAATAGCTGATGAAGACAACTCTTATTTTGTAAAACCGGATTATTCCCAATGTGTTAAAATTACATACAATGAACAAATACTATTATTTTCTGCTTTTGTAAAATTATTACATTATTATGTCAAAGGTCAAGCCAGTGGTAAGGCCATTGGTAGAGCCAGACATTTTCATGTAGGGTCATAGCTGTATAAATGTATTTATTTTTTTGAATTTGAATTTATATTATACTTATTGTTAAAGTTTTATAATTAACTATTGTTAAGTATTTATATTTACTATAAAGCATTTAATTAAATAAAAAAAAATGTTCCTATATAATTTGACAGTATAGCTATTAATTGCAGATTATATGGCTAAGTTTTTGTATGAGAATTAAATTAGTAATGTATAATTATTATTATATAATATGTAGAAATAGATATCAGTATAGTTAACTTTATTTTTCAGAAAAGTTAGATTCTATAATCACTAAGTTTGTAATCCTGTGTAATCAAACCATTTTTCAATTGCCAACAAAGAAAAACATTGATGGGTAGAATATCTACAATTTCTCAAGAGTTAAAAAAATAACTTAAAGAATAATTAATGTCTATTGGTTTTTAATATGTTTGTGCTACTGCGGATTGTTGGTCTGTCTTCAAAAAGTAATATTTTATTAATGAGATCAAATATCATTTATTTATTTATTTATGGTCAGTAAATACTTCAATTAATATGCTCACATACAGGGTCAGTAGTTTTATGGCTGGTACAAAATAATAATATACATATTGATTTCACACATATATAGTAATTTTTTGAAATGGTTTGTTTATAATTGTTAACTGACAGTTTTTTTTTTATTAAGAGCTACATTGAAATCACAGTTCATTTGACCCTATTAGTATTGAACGAAATTCAGTAACTCTTGCTTGTCAGAGGCTAAAAGGTTGACATACTTTTGATGTTTGGGCAAAAGTTCTACATATTTTGTGAATATGGAATAATTAATAAAATATCTAGAGTTGTTACTGATAATAGTTTCAACTTTATAAAATCATTTCGATAAGGGATTTGTAAATTTAATATAATAATATATAAATTGCAAATGCTATAAAATAATGTTACAAAATTGAAAACAACAATTCTAATATTAAATATATCAAACTTTTTCTTTAAAAAAAACCAAACATTTTGTTTTATAAATAATTAACTTTAAAATGTTTTTTTTTTTTTGTATTTAAAGAATGTAAATAAAAATCTTTGTTTCCCATTGTCATTAATTTTTTTTTATAAATAAGTGTTCATGTAGAGACACAAGAAATAATAAATACATAAACAAGAGTTGAAACTTCTAATGATGATGAAATAGATATAATGAAAATAGATGACATTTTAGCTAACAGTCATAAACAAAATCCCGAATATTCACTTCAACCTTATTATCTGATATCATTTATAAAATACAGGTAAAATCATTGTTTGCAAAAATGCAAGGCTTGTGAAATAAACAAAGCAGGATATCTGTAGTTGCAGATACTATTCATGACACATTAAATTTGTGTATAACTGTACCAAATACAGCTCAATGGAATTCAACATATAATGCTGTTAAATGTTAGTGATTAGTTAAAAAATCTGAAGTTAAGGTTCAACGTATATGTGATGAATCAGATATATCAAGATTTGATAAAAATGATTTTGCTTTCATATTTGATTTGATTTACAAAGTAAACTCTATATACCTAACAAAATAGTAAGGCAAATTGCTAAGTATACCATTGGGCAGAGTGAAAACACTTAATAATTTAAATATAGAAAAAAACTAAATAAATGCAAGCAAATTTGGTTCAGTTCTAACAGCTTGTAAAAGGTATACATTTTCAAAATCTGTTTAAACCATTTGAAAATAATGCTAATATAACAAATGTACATGCTGTACAGTGAGGTATTATAAATCAAATCTTAGACATTAAAGTATTAGAAGAACATTTAAATGTTAAAGTTGTTTCCAGAGGTTTACTGGGAGCTTCCTCTGATGGAATGGTAAATGAAGATTATATTGTTGAAGTGAAATGCCCTTGGAAGTACAGAAATAAAAATCTTGAAACCGAAATTAAAAAAGACCATAGTTACATTGTATATAAAGAAAATAATACAATTTTAACTAACAAAAATTGTATAAATTGGAATCAAATCCAAGGCCAATTATATTTGACGATGTGCAATTGTTGTTACTTAATAGAGATTGAAAATATGGGAAGTCAACTTGGACATTTTTTATTACTAAATACATACAATCTTATCTACATGTAACATTTTACTTTTCAATCAATATTTGTATTTAATTTAAATAGTGTTTTATCAAAGAAATGGTCAAAAATTTCATTTAATGATAACTTGTATTTTATTATTAAATTGAATACCTTATTATTCTAATATATGAATTAATCCCCGTTATTATAATTAATATTTATCCATAAATTAGATCAGATTAATGTATTTTATGTAGACCTTATATATTATATATATTGGTATATACTTTCAAGTTCCTGAAAAAATTTGAAATTTGTTTTCAGTATTTTATACATAGTATCAATTGTTTAGTTTTAGTTATATCAAGATGATAATATGTATAGTTAAATACTTATATTCAAAAATTTATAGATACACAGTATATAAAAACTAAAATGCATAACTGTATAAATTATTAATTAATTTTATTAATGACTACAATTTTATGAATATATATATACTATTTTTTTTTTTAAATATTTATATTTTCTTTTCAATTTCTTGTAAAAAAAGTGGCTGCAAATTTGTTAAAGCTGCAACCACTTGAAATATAAAATTAGCTTATTTTAATTAAGAAATAAAATTTAATATATTATAACATTTAATGTGTTTTATTGCTCTTTCAATGTATATACGGGGTTTGGCAAATAAAACCTTACCATTTAATGGTAAACAAACTCGGATATTATGGTTTTAAATGATAAACCGATTCAATTTTAAGCTATTCAAAATATACCATCATAAGATTTGTATTATTATAGATCAAAAATAAAATTTTTCTCATTCTATCCAGTGTTAAAATATGTTTTTTGAAACCAAAAGCAATTCCTGATAATATTAATATTATCACACTAATAGCGTGAATTATCTTTTAATAAATCTTTTAATCTTTTAGATAATAATCTTTTCCTTTTACCATTTCATTTCACTCAATCTTTTGTTTTTAAATAGAAATTATATTTTTTTTTAAATACAATTCTACTGTACATATAAATCATTTTATTTTGTGAAAAAACATGTTTCATATTTCTTAAAAATTCCAAAAACAACTAACAAGTCTAGTTGGTTTAAGTTTTTCAATAATCTTGATAAGGTATACTTAAATAGACATACATTTCCAGTCACTAATGTATATAGTGTCATAAATTATAGGTAGACAATTGCCCAAATATCAAGTCCAGAATCTCATGAAAAAAAAAAAATGTGATAAGAGTCCAAATGTAGGTATAAATATAAAATTAAGGTTTTGAGGATGTGGTAAACCACAGCTTTGGTTCATAATGGCCGATAAGTTTAAATTGTTAGAAGTACAACATAATGAAGTAAATTTGATCTATAAAAATATGTATTGCATATTAATAATAATATTAATTATTTAATACAATAAATAAATGATTCGAATAATGCACATTTGTATTAAAGTAGGTTTTTAACTATAAAACAATTTTTTTAATATGCATTTGATTTATAACTCAAACCTATATGACTGCACTACTTTTTGAAGCTTATTAATTTTTACCTAATTTTATCAATTTGTAACTGAAGTTTATAATTAGTTGAGATAAGCACCACATAAGTTCAAACATAAAAAACTTTAAATTTGAAATCTTAAGGTTAAGATATGCTTCAGGATTTAACAGTACTTAATGACAAAATTAACTACTTATTTTTTAAATATATGTTTTATATTTAGTTACTAATCTAATTAAATTAGATTGTTATCCATATTTTACTATACACAAATAACAGTTCTAAAACAAAATGTTCCTATGTAAGATGTCTTATAATTGTTATACATTTTTGTTAAATGTCAATATCAAATTTATTAAAATATTAATTTTTACAACAGTAAGAATTTTTACTATCTATGATCTCCTAAAGCGATAATAAGAATTTTTGAAATTAAATATGTATTCAATTTAGGTAAAAACTGAAGTCACATTTTGTAAAGTATTTTAAGTATTAATTTACACAGGTATCTAGATAATATAATAGTAGAATATTAATTGAACGAATATATTTTCCTTAAGAAAATTATTTATCTAATATCATACAAAACAGTTTAATAAGTTTGATAAACAATATTATATAATGTACCTATATACATAATAATTAGATACTTACAAGTTACAATCGAAGATATTTCTTAAAACAATGAATATTGGTCAATCCAACACGATTACAACGATTCAAAATCAGTATTCACTTAAAATCTTAAAACATTTGTTGTCTAATAAATGCTAATTTCTTTAAAATAATATAAAAAAATTGATGTTAAATTACAAATATCTACACTACACTACATCTATAGTATATCTGTGTCAAATAGTAAACAATTTTTCATTTTGCCATAGTTAACACTATAGATAATGGATAAAACCACTTTTATAGATAGAAAGGGAAGACACCATTGCTACGAAAGACACCTGATACGAAAACCAACTACTACCATATGTTATATAGTGCAATTGCATTACACCACTGTAACATTGCTCCGAAAGTAAATAACTACGATAATACATTAAGTCGCTTAACAATTACTCCGAAATAGTATTATAAAAAATTCAAAATTTATCATTAAACTCCTTGTTTCATTACCTTCATCATATTGATAATCTGTTTTATATTTTGCACAATTTATGAATTATAAAATCAAAAAGTGGATTGTTATTAATTGTCACTTATATTTTTGTCTGGACTATTTTGCTTTTTAATTAAATACATCCCAAGATAATTGGGGCATATCATACATTTTAATATAAACTATGAATCTAATTATCTAACTATTTTCAATCATTATCTGTAACAAAATTATAATAATGATAGATTGACACTTTTAATTAAAAACTATATTTATCTAATATATAGGTATATTTAACTAGGTAAGTATCATCCTCAGCAATATGACAATATCAGTAACATCTTCAAAAATTATTATTAAAAACAAATGAAAAATTATATATAATTATAGAATATCAATTTTATTTACCATGTATTATTGGTATGTAATTAATGTTCTCATGTAATCTTATATGAAAGTTCCTAAGAGCATACATTTTATAAATAAACTAAAATATTATGTAGGTACCTACCTAGGTAATTCTTAAAACAAATTATCCAACATTGAACTAAATGTTTTTATTTTAATTTGCTTCAGTAACTATAAGAATTAATCAATCATGGTATACACTACATTTACACTAACGGATAGATATCCAAATGTCCAATCACTAATAAAGAAGTTATATGCGAATAAACTTTTGTATCCTTTAAATCTCTTCAATATGTAAGCACTTTTAATCAAAACAAAGTAATTAAAAATATTAAAGCACTTAAGTCACTGGAAAAACTTTATTTAATTTTTTTTTTCGCAGTAAACAAATATATTTTCAGTATGCATCTTGTAAATTATTATAAAAGGTATTTAATCATAATAGAATTATGTTCTTCGTTAGATAAACTTTGAGATTATTTACCTAGTTTTATAAATATTATTACGAGTTATAGTTTTAAAATCAAACACAAAACAATATCATGATTATAACGAGGAACTAGTAAAAAGATAAATTTAAAAAAAAATTATTTGACAATATACAGAGGTGGACTACCAATATTAGTAACACAAATTAAGATATATCTTAATTGAGATAATTAATTTAGATTAATAAATTAATAATAATTATTTAAAAAAACGTATATTCCACTAGTAATAAATGATAAGAGTATGAAATTCAAAAAATTAAAAACATTTATTAATATATAGTCCAAAGAACACTTCAAACACATCGCATAGATACAATCCACCGTGCACGGGCGATAAGCCCAGCAGATTATTACGTAGTCCAACAAACTACATACAGCCAAAATGAATATGCCTACATCCACGCAAACCAATAAAAACAAAAAATCAACAGATCGAAAGGTCCCACCACTCATCATAAACAAAAATAGACTAATCTCCGAAGTTGAT
>CABPRJ010000556.1:0-74005 GCA_902439185.1 Cinara cedri | reverse complement strand
AACCATCAGTCCAAATTTAATTAATTTTAACAAACGTCGAAAAGTGGCTGAGATTATTGAAGAAATCCAACAATATCAAAATCAACCCTACTGTTTAAATATGGAGCCTAAAATTAAAAATGTTTTAGAAAACTTGAACACCTTCAACTATATGAAAGGCACTGATATTAGCAACTATTTATATGAAAAATCTTTGGAAATTGAACCGAGATATTGCAAACAACTTCCATAAAAAAAAGATTATGGCCAGACTTAAATCTTAAATCACCTGGTTTAAAGACTAAAATACGTGTACCATCTGTGTCGTCCAAAGAAATGGATGTTCAAGGTAGACGGAAATCAAGTTCATCGTGTTCTTTAGTTATTCAAACGGATAAAAGAGAAGCAGATGATTCAGTTTTTGAACCAGTTACATTCACATTAGGTAATTTATCAATTCAATTGCCATATTTTCATTTAGTTTATAATATATATCATATATTTTGTAGATACATATATGCTTATATGATTTTTTTTTATTGACAAATAGATAAAATATGGTTTTTTAATCACTTCTATTGTGTGTTTACTTTTTTTATATTTATTAATTTATATTTTTAATTAACCGAGTTTTTATCTTGTTACTTGTATTTACACTTTTATAATTTGATACCTAAAATTTACCCAAATTTAATGTTATATTTACTACTTAGTTCATTGTAACTTTTAAACACCAACATTTGGTCCAATACCTACTAAAGTACTGAATCATACTAATAATATTAGATTAAAATTTAATGTAAACAACTTGCATAATATTGTCTGTGATAACTTGTGTATACTTTGAGCTTTGGTATTTTTGTATTAATTTATACCACATGGGTATATATATATTAATATGAATATGACTTATTGGAAAATCAATTTATTATAGAAATATTAATGAAAATGCTCCCCCCGAGAAAAAAAAAATGGTTCTAATATTAATAAAAATAATTTTATAAAAATGTTGGGTTTAGAGTAATATTGAGTAATATTTTATTTTTTACGATTTAGCCTTTAAATACACAATTGTTTTATTTTAATTTATATATTATTTAAAGTACAGTTACTAGTTAGATACTTAAAATATGTTTTTTTTTTTTCTAGGTAAAATAGTATTGTTTAATTACTTGAATATTATTTATACAATATATTATACAAAAATTTTACACTATACATGTAATCATGTATGTAAAGAAATTATATACTAATGGTGCTTAAAGAACAAATTGTTAAAATTATATTTTAGAGTTTAATTGTATGTTATAATTTAACCATTGTGTTCGAATTTTTTAGATTTTCACTATGTTTTATTTTGAATTATTTAAACTTATAGAGTTGTAGGTAAATAGATAAAAATATATATTATCCACAATACATATATCATTAGTTTTAAGAAGAAAAATACCAATTATATAAAATAAATAATGGAACCATATACGTTTAAATATAATGTATAAAATTATTATATGTAGTTTTTTGATATACACCGTAATATGTTCAAAATTGTTAGTTAAAGTATATAACTATTATATTTTTATTGATATAAATAAATTATACTGTATTGTTATATTATATTAAATTTAAAGATATACATATATATATATATATTATTTTTTTATGATGTTTTTATCTTATACAACTTAAAATCAAAAAGTGTTTTTTTTATTGTATTTGTCTGTAGTAAATCAGTGTCATTGTGACTAAGATTGGAAATATTAACTGTTGTTAAATTATCTATTTTACATTTTATTAATTCGTCATAAATAAAAATAATCAATAATACTCCANAAAAAAAAAAAAAAAAAAAAAAAAAAAATAGGAAAATTAATGAAATATGTAAGCAAAATATGATTTTTTTTTTTCCTGTGGACGACTTTTCTATGAGGAATTTTGCTCCGATTTACAATGATAGCATATTTTCTCAAAGGAAATCTCTCTGGCAAGGTACTTTGAGAAAGTCATTTTTCGATTTTTCAGGAGTTTTTCAGCAAATGTGAAAGACCGTGAGAAAACATGGGAAATACGAGAAAATCAATACTATATTTAACAAATATTATTAAAGAAAATATATTATGCTTATTTAATTATTTTACCACATGATATATATTTTGTTAACAAAGCAACACTATCAACTGAACTCCGCTCAGAATCGTTTTTAGTAAACAATGTTTTGTTTCTTACAGATATAAATTAATTTTCCCTTTGTATCCTACCTTATATTCTATACATCCCAACTTTACACCAACAACAGTGGCTGCACCTATCTCCATTATCCTACGATAGCTTTTGTTTTTCTACCTGTAAAGAAGTTTTTAAACCATTAATCTTGCATCTAATAATCATACTAATAATATTAGATTATAATTAGAATGCAAACAACTTACATACCTAATATTGTCTGTGAAACAAGTGATAGTTGAGTGCATAATATTTTATGTTGTAATTTATCTTTATAGGTGTTCTAACTTGACATTTATAATATATTTTTTTTAAAAACCCAACAATTATAATTGTATTTTGTATACTTAGGTATAAATTAATAAAAAAAATTCTACTTAAAATTATCAAAATATTAAACAAAATTTTCAGAACCCTTACAATAATCCTTTTATAGGTATCCTGCCTTCTGAATTTTCCACCTACAAGAGTAGCCTACTTTAGAGCATTAGAGCACTGGTCTTTACATTCATATTTACATTGTTCTTTTTTTATGTCTTTATAGCTTAAATGTCTACTATCATTTGTAAATAGTCTCTTATTATTTATCAAAATTGCAAGTAGGATTTAATTGAATGTCATTAAGATCAAAATAATTGCATATTTAAAATAGAATTGAATGAATTTGTTTACTCGTGTTAAGAATGAAGCAAACAGCCAACGAAAAAAATCAAAAAATGACCTCTTCAAAATACCATGCAGTTCCAAAATACAACAAAACAGATCTCTTGTCTTATTTTGACAGGGTAATATTTCTGGTAGACCTTTTTGTAAAATTTGGCTCTATTCAGTATATATTATAGTATGAATTTACACGAGGTATTGAATGATACTTATTTACTCAATTAGGTACGTCGAGTGAATCTCTTGATTTTCGATTATTCGCATCACTAAATATTACGGCTAGATAAATATTTATATATAGATATTTTGAAAAAAAAAAACATTTAACGATTCATTTTATAAACCCATTTCATTATTGGCTGTATTTGCCCGGACTGAATAGCCTACAACATAAAATAGCACTGAATAATTATAGTATAGTTTACTATCTTTTTTTTCATAATTCAGAATTTTCTCGCAAAAAATATCTATGTTGTGAACCAATTACCACAATCAATTCAACATTTTTACGGGTTTTCATTGTTACTAGTGATAAATGATAACCATAAATAATAGATTATGTATGGTGATAACGTTCATATTCCACTTCCACGCCTCTATGATATCAGAGTTTATTTGATTTCAATCTCAAATTTGTTACAATTAATACATTTTAGATGGTTTGTTTATAATGAATTGAAATTGAATCAATTTTAAATACGTACGATTTTTCTTTGAAGTTAAGATCTAATATAAAATCTACAATGTTATTTAACTGTTTGGCAAAACAAATACGCGCTCTCCCTTCAAGATTCACTGTATCATGTCGACTGTCTACTGCTGCAACATTAGAGAACACAGAATTTAGTAAGTATTAAACACATTTTTTTTTTTTGTAAGTTTTTATAATTGGATTACTTTAGCTGATACCGAAAAACCACCACTGATATATGGCGGATACACAAATGTACGACAGGCATGGGTATCCAACTTGGATACCATAAAGGACAATTCATCGACTATTATAGATTTGCATCCTCAAGTATTTGGATCAAGACCCAGAATAGATATTATACACGAAAATGTTGTTTGGCAAAGAAAATATAAATATGTTGTAAGTTATTGTTTCTTGTTTTTAGTTAGTTAATTAATTTAAAATTAGCCTCATTAACTCTTGTATATACACTATTAGAGTTATGCAAATACTAAAGTTACTGCTGAGGTCAATATGAGTTCAAAGAAACCCTGGCCACAAAAAGGTCAAGGACGAGCACGACACGGTACAAGACGTTCTCCATTGTTTAGAGGTGGATCCGTCATACATGGTCCACGGGCACACAAAACTCATTTTTATATGCTTCCATTCTACAAAAGAGTGTATGGATTGACGTCTTCATTGTCTGTTAAGCTTATTCAGGTATATATATTTATAAAAATAAACAAGAGTTAATGTTGAATTTAACATGGCATTTTGTATAGGATGACCTGCACGTAGTGAGAGATTTAGAATTGCCTACAGAAGACCCAGGGTACATTGAAGATTTAGTTGATTCCAGGCTTTGGGGACCATCAGTACTATTCATTGACGAGTAATTAAAATTATTTATTTATAATTAACAGAATAATTTGAAAAAAAGTAATAACTCAGTTTTTAATGAAGTTTAAAAATGAATAAGTTATTAATTTTTAATAATATGTTTAGTACCGATACAATGCCGAGAAATATCAGTTTAGCGTTAAACCAAATCAAACACATGAATCTGATGCCTGTTTATGGTTTGTTTTTATAAATAATATTGTATTATCGATTGAAAATTGATATTTATTAATAATATTACTTTTAGGTTTAAATGTGTTCAGTATGCTGAAATATGAAACAATTGTTTTGACAGTAGCAGCAGTGAAAAAAATTCAAGATCGAATCCTTTACCAATTACACAGGCCTGATTGTAATGAAGCCATTCGTAAATTTAAATTAAACCAAAATAATTAAATTTATGTAAAAAAAAAAAAACACTTAGAATAACAATTTTGAAAATATAGGCCTGATTTTTCTTAAATTGGCTGTTTTATTATTATCCTAAACCAACTAATCAACTGTCAACAAAACTAACAATACAATATGATTTATTGTTTTCCTATTTAATATAAATTATGATGGGGAAATTAAAAAATGATACAACTTGAAATAATTATTATTAATACGGCGCTTTATAATACATTTGGTTAACCAAAACATATAAAAATATTAAATAAAATATAAAATTTACATAATAGTTATATAATCTAATGTAGTTAGACAAAATCACTTATAAATATTGTTAATATACAACACTGTGTATAGAACACAAAAATACGTTTTTAATCAATTTTTAGAAAACATGTTCCATATAGAAGCACAGATATTTTGAGGATTTATTTCATTTGGATAATATTGCATGGCTATAGAAACTTGTTCCTCGGGAAAAATTGAAGCTAAATGATAATATAACTTTTGCCTAGCTTCATGGTAACTGGGAAATATCTGAGGGTCGGAACAGTAGACTGGCACCTACTGTTTGTGGCACGTTCATCGGCATAAGTACAGGAGGTGCAGATGCTAGTCTCATTACATTACAGTGTTGACTTCGTTGCAAATGATATAGAAGTGTGTCGTATGTAGGGTTTAATGTAAGTAGTCTCTGCAATTTATAATGTAAATGTGTTCAAATTCTTTAGATTTTCACTATGTTTTATTTTGAACTATTTAAACCTATAGAGTTGTAGGTAAATAGATAAAATTATATATTATCCACAATACATATATCATTAGTTTTAAGAAGAAAAGTACCAATTATATAAAATAAATAATAGAACCATACACATTTAAATATAATGTATAATACTATTGTATGCAGTTTTTTGATATACACCGTAATATGTTCAAAATTGTTAGTTAAAGTATATAACTATTATATTTTTATTGATATCAATAAATGTTCAGTCGCATCTGTCCAGCTGTTCGCGCGATAAGCTAAACACAGGCCACCGACGTAGCTACAACCGTTTTTACTATCTACGTTCGGCGCGCGTTGTTCAGTACCGTACACCGTCTACTGTTCACCGTAAATCGTACACCGTCTATTGTTCACCGTAAATCGTACACCGTCTATTGTTCACCGTAAATTGCCTACCGTACATCGTCTCCCGTTCACCGTCAACCGTCAACCATATACAGTCCACTTCACCGAATTATACATTATTTTGAGTGTCCAAAATACAACACCAATTATGTCTAACATATTCTCCTCTCCCCCAAAATGACCGTTACTACTGCTACTTCTACCAATTGTATGAACCGTGGACCTAGCTGTGTTTAGAGTATTGTGCATATAGTACAGTTAGTACAACAACCACTCGATTGACCAGTAATAACTATAGTAATCAATGTTGTCAATTTCATCCGTTTTAGTCCAAACAGATCCAACCAACTCTGAAGGTTTTACTGCTTTATAATTTTCTGACTCAAGAAGAGTTAATTGTCTAGCGTCTACGATATTCAATCATTTTCACTGGACGTACATTTATTGACGGTTTAAAGTTGTTGGCGTTTATAACCAGAACCAAAAATGCAAACAAGAATAATAAATGATGAGGATTTCATTAACTATTCTGAAGGAACAGTTAATGACGAATTTTTAGATCTCCAAGACACCGATAATGAAGAAGAACAGTTGGAACATGAAGATTTTTATGCGTATAGTACAATTAGTACAACAACTACTCTATTGACTCCAGTAATAACTGTAGTAATCAATGACAATTCGTTTAACGTTTCATGTTCCAACTGATTTTTCGTAGACGCTAAACGAATTGTCATTGATTACTACAGTTATTACTGGAGTCAATAGAGTAGTTGTTGTACTAATTGTACTATACGCATAAAAATCTTCATGTTCCANATCAAAGAGATCCAGATTTACTTGATAAATTACATACATTTTTATATTCGATTAATGGAAAATCAATGAAAAAATGGGCAGATTCTGTTATCAAAATAATGCAAAGGAAAACCACCGAAGCTCAAAAAGAAATAACATTTGCATTCGATTCGCCGCCACCACCTATTGAAGTTCATATGGATTTTAACGGAAACGATGAGTTTAACATACTATTAGTACATCCTATAGAGTTTGCCAGACAATTAACTCTTCTTGAGTCAGAAAATTATAGAGCAGTAAAACCTTCACAGTTGGTTGGATCTGTTTGGACTAAAAAGGATAAAGAAATAAAATCTCCAAATTTACTTCGACTAATCAAACGCACTACAAATTTTAGTCGTTGGATCGAAAAAGCCGTTGTTGAATGTGTAAATTTTGAAGAGAGAGTTGCTATTGTGTCAAGATTTATTGAAGTTATGATGGCATTAGATGAGTTAAATAATTTCAATGGAGTTTTAGGTGTTGTATCGACTATGAGTTCAGCTGCAGTATTTCGCCTGAAATTTACACTCTCAAATATCAGCGCTAGACACGAGAAAGCTTTAGAAGAAGCTCGACAGTTAAGTAATAATCATTTTAGAAAATATCAAGATAAATTAAGAAGTATAAATCCACCTTGTGTGCCATTTATCGGTATGTATTTAACAAATATATTACATATTGAAGAGGGCAATCCAGATTGTTTAACCATCAGTCCAAATTTAATTAATTTTAACAAACGTCGAAAAGTGGCTGAGATTATTGGAGAAATCCAACAATATCAAAATCAACCCTACTGTTTAAATGTGGAGCCTAAAATTAAAAAGTTTTTAGAAAACTTGAACCCCTTCAACGATATGAAAGACACTGATATTAGCAACTATTTATATGAAAAATCTTTGGAAATTGAACCGAGAAATTGCAAACAACTTCCAAAAAATAAAAGATTATGGCCAGACTTAAATCTTAAATCACCTGGTTTAAAGACTAAAATACGTGTACCATCTGTGTCGTCCAAAGAAATGGATGTTCAAGGTAGACGGAAATCAAGTTCATCGTGTTCTTTAGTTATTCAAACGGATAAAAGAGAAGCAGATGATTCAGTTTTTGAACCAGTTACATTCACATTAGGTAAACTTCCTAATGGTGTTCCTCCAGTACCACCTCGATTAAGTAAAGTAGACACATCATTTAGGCCTCCTATACCACCTAGAAGAATGGCTCCACCTTTACCACCTAGAAGATCACAAGCTGAATTAATTCAAACTCCACAAAAACATGTAGAACTACCTAGGCCAGAAATGAGTCAAGATTTCAATTGGAACAAAAAACCATCAATTGTAGTTAGTCCCAAAAATAAGCCTATGGATTTCCAATTAAAATCAATTAATTTACCAAAACGTGACCATAATTTAGATAGACTTGAAGGGGTTCCGATATTAAAACCAGAAATTGTGCAACATTCTAGATTTCCATTTAAACCATTTATTTTAAAAAGAACAGCCCCTTCTATGTTTCAATTTAATGTTTGAATAAAAATCACCTAAAATATTTAAAATTAGCTAATTAATAGAAGTTTATTATCGAGAGATACAATTCAAATATAAATTAATATTTAATTTATCAATTAAATTGCCATATTTTCATTTAGTTTATAATATATATCATATATTTTATAGATACATATATGCTTATATGATTTTTTTTTATTGACAAATAGATAAAATATGGTTTTTTAATCACTTCTATTGTGTGTTTACTTTTTTTATATTTATTAATTTATATTTTTAATTAACCGAGTTTTTATCTTGTTACTTGTATTTACACTTTTATAATTTGATACCTAAAATTTACCCAAATTTAATGTTATATTTACTACTTAGTTCATTGTAACTTTTAAACACCAACATTTGGTCCAATACCTACTAAAGTACTGAATCATACNAATAAATAATGGAACCATATACGTTTAAATATAATGTATAAAATTATTATATGTAGTTTTTTGATATACACCGTAATATGTTCAAAATTGTTAGTTAAAGTATATAACTATTATATTTTTATTGATATAAATAAATTATACTGTATTGTTATATTATATTAAATTTAAAGATATACATATATATATATATATTATTTTTTTATGATGTTTTTATCTTATACAACTTAAAATCAAAAAGTGTTTTTTTTATTGTATTTGTCTGTAGTAAATCAGTGTCATTGTGACTAAGATTGGAAACATTAACTGTTGTTAAATTATCTATTTTACATTTTATTAATTCGTCATAAATAAAAATAATCAATAATACTCCAGGCGCTAAGTTTTAATTTACATATGTATTTTGGATTCCGAGGAAAGTGAGGAATGCATATTGGTTTTACAAAGTTGTTTATTTTTTTTATGTTAACACATTTTCTCCCAAGAAGACTTACCTCTGATGTGTACGATCTTGACATTTTTCTGTAAGGAAATTTTCTTGGGTGGTACTCTAGAATGGTAATTTCTTGATTTTTTCATGAGTTTTCTCATCAAATGTGAAACAACCATAAAGAAAATATTCTAACTCGACATTTATAATACATTTTTTTAAAATACCCAACAATTGTAATTGTATTTTGCTTACTTAGGTATAAATTATAAAACAATGTTAATTAAAAATTATCAAAATATGAAACAGACTCTCAGAATCGCTAAAATATTCCTATTGTAGTTGTCCTTCCTTTCAAAACGGTCCACCTACAAGAGTAGTCTACCTTAGAACAATAGAGCACTAGTAATGTTTCATATTCATATTCATATTATTCTTTTTAAAGGAAATATCAGTGTACCGTTAAACCGAATCAAACATATGAATCTGATTCCTGTTTGTGTATTGTTTTTATAAATAAAATGATATTATCAATGAACACTTGATATTTACTAAAAATATTACTTGTAGGTTTGAATGAGTTCAGTATGCTGAAATATGAAACAATTGTTTTGACTGTAGCAGCCGTGAAAGAAATTTATGATTGAATCCTTTACAAATTACATAAGGCTCGATTGTAATGAAGCCATCCAAAATTTAAGTTAACACGAAAACATTAAATTTATATAAAAAAAATACCATATACCCTTTTAGAATAACAATTTTGAAAATATAGGCTTGATTTTTTTTTAAATTAGTTGTTTTAATATTTCACTAAACCAGTTGGTTTTAGTTAATCAACTATCAACAAAACTAACAATACAACATGATTTGTTGTTTTTCTATTTTATATAAATTATGATGGGGAAATTAAAAAATGATACAACTTGAAATAATTATTATTAATACGGCGCTTTATTATACATTTGGTTAACCAAAACATATAAAAATATTAAATAAAATATAAAATTTTACAAAATTAACATAATAGTTACACAAAAATACATGATTTAAAAATAAATCAACACAATAATCAGATACATTGTATCGAGTGTCACCGTCTTGTCAATAATCTAATGTAGTTAGACAAAATCACTTATAAATATTGTTAATATACAACACTGTGTATAAAACACAAAATTACATTTTTAATCACTTTTTAGTAAACATGTTCAATATAGCCGCACAGATCTTTTGAGGATTTGTTTCATTTGGATAACATTGCATAGCTATAGAAACTTGTTCCTCAGGAAAAATAGAAGCTAAATGATAATATAACTTTTGCCTAGCTTCATGGTAACTAGGAAATATCTGAGGGTCGGAACAGCTGGCGCCTACTGTTTGTGGCACATTCATCGGCATAGGTACAGGAGGTGCAGATGCTATTCTCGTTACATTACAGTGTTGACTTCGCTGCAAATGATGTAGACGTGGGTCGTATGTAGGGTTTAATGTAAGTTGTCTCTGCAATTTATGATGTAAATTATCAGATTCCGGCTCTGGTTCTCTATAACTAGTGTTGGAACTGTTGGGTGTCCACATGCCCCACAGTTGTGGATTATTCGACTGGGTAGGGACATTGGACATGGTACGAGTCAGTGGCTTTTTCGAATTATTGCCTGACTGTAATGGTAAACTGACAGATTTTCCCTTTATCTGACGACCGGCTAAACTCTGCCGTTGGGCATGTTCTATTAATCTTTCTGTGACAGATTTTACAGGTTGCTGTCCGCGTTCGGGGTGACTGAACTTACACTTATTTCCGTACGTACATTTCTTGCCGTACGGGCAAGTTTCATTACTGACAGCTGTTAAACCAACACCTGGTGCTTTACTACGGAGAAACACGTCGAGGGTGGGACCAGAACGACCCAACGGATCATCTGGTGGCATAAATCTGCAATCAAATAACAATGTTTATTGAATATTAAATATTTAATTAATTTAAATAAATTTTTTGTTTACCTATCGTTAACAAAAGAGTACATCAGTATGTTATTTTGTACGACAGAACGGAAGGCTGGACTCTCGTTGGCGAGATCTCTGTAATTATCGTTTGAAACAACAACACCGTCTAGTTCTGAGGCCAATCGTAAAATATATCGATCGTCATAGCAAACCATACGCTTGCCTCCAATCTCTCTAGATGGAGTGAAAACCAGCATCCTGGCCCGTTCTAACTCCAATAAAATTTCTTGATCTACGAGACAAAATAATACAATATGAGTGACGATTGGTATACGAGTTTACTATATAATGATTTTTAACATACCTATAATTCTGTTATCGGGTCTTGAAGCTTCTTTTCGCCATTTCGGTACAAACACCGTGATGTCCGTATGACCCCTCATTCGAAACCAATCGACACAGATTTTAATACCTCGACACGAGAAGGTTTCTTTGTTTCCGTGGCTGAAATTAAGTCACAGCGTTAGCCAGTGAGATTTTACAGTAGATATAAACGGACAGATTGATTAAGTACCTCATGGCTACATTGCTCCCGTCGATGACGATTTGCCGGAGCTTCGGCGTTTGTGAGCCTAGTAGATCATTGCTGCATGCGTTATTGGATTGAGCTTCTTCGCCGTCAGAATCGCCGTGTAATTTGTGACCGCACTGCGCTCCTAGTTTGATCAATTCCTAAGTATACAATCAAAATATCGTAATATTAAATATTTAACCTTCAGTCCACGTGAAAGTTTAATATGATTTTCGAAATCGGTCACCTTGGTCCTAAACCGTCACTCGACTTCAGACTAGGTCTCATCCAATCGTACCTGTACAGCCGGCAAGAGGGAAAAGAAGACCGGTGAGGTCTTCCTTCCTCTATCCCTCTTTCCGTCCACTCGTCCATCCGTAAAACTTCACTCTTTTCGTAACACGTCCCGCGAACCACTTTAGCTTGTTAACTAAGTATCGGAAAACCACCCACGCCACCCGTTTCGAGTATATCCTGTTCTACAAATTCTCCCGAGACGTTTCGCGTGTCTCTGTTCCATCCGTATGTCAGCCACGTATTTTAAAATACCTATGTCTACCTACTGCGTGACGCACAATTTATCTAAAATCTAGATTCTAAACGACTATGTTTTTACGTACGGCTAAAAGTTGATCCTGCGTCGGTTCGGAACCCACTTTGCTGAGGGCCGCCTGCACCAGCCGTTCGGTGTACCCGAGTTTCAGTGCGAAATCCACCCGCGACTTGTACGCCGCCGCGCTGACATAATCCGAGTACTCGGCGCCGAGCGTGTCCGACGTGGTGCGACTGATGTCGTGATGGCTGAAGTTCGTACTGTTCGTGTCGTCGTCGCCGCCGAAGTCCGAATCGTAACTCGAATCGTCGTTGCTGCATTCGCCCAGTTGCAGTTCGTTCAACGAGTCTACGTAACACTGTAACGGGATAGAAAAAAAAAAAAAAACCGAAATTAATAACGAGCCGGCAAAATTCGCCAAAAACCAATAATCGGATAGACAATACGGGCCGCCGCGACAGGTGTTTTCCATAACGTTAATTATCGGCCGGCGCGAGCGGTTCGACCACTGGCACGCGCAGCCCCGTCGCGATCGTAGCTCGCGATTTCGCGTAATCGTTTGGAAAAATAGTATGTAAAACGCACGTGTCGGATAAGGACGAACAATAATATTGTTAAGATTCGCCGCCAACAGATGCGAGAACATAAAGGAATCGGAGGAGGTTAGGAGGGGATCGGTGTAACGGGCAAATCGAGGTCCCGCAAAATCCGCAGGGCCACAGTGGTGGCGGTTCCAGAGTTGAAATTCGGGGTTGGGAAGCTATTTAGAAAAAATAGAAGCCAATGTTACGGAGGGGGGGGGAGCAATAAGTCGAAAAGATAGGACACGTAAAATGTGCGTCTGTATTTTATGATCGGAGTAGGATATTTTCCGGTGGACAATTTGTTTATAGACGAAAATTATAATAAAATACGTCATCGTAGAACACAATCGATCGGTTACGTTCCGCAATTCTTCCTTGAAAATCTCGCATTGTACGCGGGTTAATATTATATTTTGTGCGAGTTTCGTAACTCTCCGGTATACACTGGTAGGGGCCCAGGCTCCCGAGCACCCCCCTCCGCACCACCTGGATCCTCCGCCGCGGGTCCGCGACATTATCCGAACCGCGGAGCTCCGATACATCGACGTGGTTTTTATCGGAAGAAACGGAAAGTCAACGCCGGTGCCTATATGGCGGGAGACGACCATACTTTCCGGACTTATATTAACGCGCTCGTACCGTACGAAACGGACGCGTCCCCGTCATTCGGAGAACAACAAAAACTCGTTATATCCGACGACGACGATATTGTTATACAATAGCGCGTTAAAAAAAAAAAGGGAAATTTTCTAAAAAAAAAAACCCGCCAGACGTGTGCACGTAACGGGTTTCCGGACGAACGTAAACACGACTAATTACGTACACCTCCGGTCCGCCTATGGGAAATAATATTGTTGCTCCTATTATTTTCGGTGGACGCGCGCGCCCGCCGGCCCGGAGAGTAGGTGGGTAGGAGATAACAATAATATTGTGTTTTAAAAAGCGAAAACGCGTCGGCGATTTTATTTGTTGTCCTTGGGACGCGACGGCGGCAGACGCGGGCAAACTTTGACGCGGTACATCCGGTTCGGAAACGAACACGGCCGGGAAACGAGTTTGCCGACGGATTTTCCGATCCCGTCGACCGACGACGCGCGCGCACACACATGAAAAATGTTTAATATTATAAGGGGCCCCCGGTTGACTTACCCGAAGTACGCCGCCGGTAAACGTCATGTTCGTATCGTCTATGGCTGGTGGTTGCGGCGCGGCGGTGTGTCGTGAGGCGATAAGAGCGCGCGACGGCGTGTCACTGCGGCCGGACGACTCGCGCGCGCGCACGCAATACAAACCACGAAACTGCGACGGGCTGTGGCGACCGTCTCCGCTGGGTAGCTGGGCACTGCGCGACTACTCGGACTACTATGCGGCAATGCGGGGCCCCGCTACTACACGCGACGACGCAAGAGTCACACTGTTACTCCGGCGCGCGGCGTAACCGCGCGCCGCGGAGAGAGGCGGCGGCGGCGGCGGTGGCGGATCCGGATGAGCTCTCGGCCGCGTCGTGTGGGGACCGACCGCGCGGCGCGGATCCGGGAGAAACAACACGACACTGACCCGAATCGTCGTCTTCGTCGTCGCCGCCGCCGCCGCGCGCTTCCGGGAGTGAAGGTCTGCGCGCCGCGGTCCCCCTCCCCGGGCGGCCCGCCCACCATAGCCGCCGGTGAAGCGGTACGCCGAGCGAGCGGCGAGCGGCGCACTCGCGACAACGGAATATAATAATATTATAATACTTCGGCGGCGGCGCGATGTGCAACAGGTATAAAGGGTTAACGGACCTGAACTCCGCGCGCGCGGGGTCACACGAACGCGCGACCGCGAAGACGGGAACGCGAGGTACCGCGCGCGCGACGGAGCACGACGACGCAGGCCGCCGCCGCCGTTGTTTTCTTCGGCGGCGCGCGTAGACGAGGACTTTTTGCGAGGAGGAGACCGCCGCCGCCGCCGCCGTCTCATCGCGCGCCGGCGGTATATTACCGTTTTAAACACGTCCGTTTCGCAAAATAAATATTAGACGGGAGGCGGGACGAGTGGAGAAGAAAAAACAAAATCGTACACCTCAACACTATAATATGGACCGGATAATTCGGGAAAGAGAACCGAAAAATTACGGTGAGTATTAAAGAAGACATCCCCCCCCCTCGGATTCCGAGCGGAGCCGGACCCGGTGAAAATCGCATGAAACGATACGAACGGGGGAAAAAAATAAAAAAAAAATCTAAAATTCCGAAGCGTCCGTGGTACTGAAACGTCGAGATAATTATTAATGATTCGGCTCCCCGTGTTAGTATGACGTTGTCGTTTGTGAATTATTCGTTGGAAAATCGGTCGTGAATCCGTACGAAAACGTTTACGGATCTACCGCGGTGAACGTTCCGGAACGTTTTCACTGAGCGAAAAAGCGTTCGTTTTCTTTATGGAAAACCCAGTACATCGTATCTTGTTGTAAAACTAATTCGATGAGCAGATTAAGCGGGTTCGACCCGGAATCGAAAAAAAAAAAAATTACAAACACAAATAACCGTTCGCGGCAAGTATAACACGCGAAAATCCGGGGCACCAGTGAATAATGTACCGGACAAAGGGCTTTGCGCAATAACCAGACACCTCCGTTTTTCGAAATCGTTCGGGAAGCAAACATAATCAAACGTTTAAAACTATACTATACTATGTATATTAAAAGCAAGCGTTTTCTTTTTTAAGCAAAATGATAATCCCACGGGGGAAGATGGATTGTTTATTATTAAAGTGATTTACACAAATACACGTTTCGGTCAAAAATGCATAAATCATCTGGGTCCGGTAAATTTTAATTCTTTACCAATTGATGTTGAAAAATATATTCTTAATATAAATACGAATAGTATGAAATGTACCAATAATAATGTATATTATTGTGTGTAACTTAATTAAATTTTTTATCTCACGTGTACTATAACTCCCTACACCACCTCAAGCTCTGCTTAAAGCTGTAGATAATTGTTTTGTTATTTTTATTAATACTTTGTGTGTTATATTGTGTTAATATGATAATAATAATTTCTTTTAATAACAAAAAAATATACATATTATTAGCAATGACTATAATGAGTATTATAGTTATATTCGCCCTGATCGGGTCGGTTCTATACTAAAGACGATTATAAAGAACAATAATCCTCTTAATTTGTTGCGTTAAAAAAAATTTGCTACAGGTGCCTTTTTTCTTCCACTCTAATTCAGAACCCTTTGAAATTAAACCGTGAAATATTGAAATAGACGATCTCAAGGTAAATTATGTAAAAAAAAGAGTAAATAAAAATATAATATTTTTTTTTAAAATATCTTAGAATAAAATATAAAATAATAAACCAATCATTTTTTGTACTTTTTTTTTTAGTGTTTTATATATACGTATTTAGTTTATAAGTAAAAAAAAAAACTCTATCTTCAACTCAGCGAACTTCGGGTTATTCAAGGCGGACAAACCAATTTGTATTTACATTTCAAATGTATCGAATAAACGGTTGTTCGATAATAAAAAAAAAATATACATTTTATTTCTATAATAGTATAGGACAACACTGAATTTATACAGTCGGAACGGCGATAACACCGATTTGATGTACAATTTACTATTTCGGAAACCGAAATCGTTGAACAGCTCCGAACAAATCGTCGCGACTTCTATACGGAAATATTATACTCTTAATCGGTAATATTTCACCGAAAATCGTAGTTATCCCTTTAAATTGCTTATTGCCTATAGGCAGTCAGGGACATTCTTGAAAAAAAAAAATCATAGAAGTGTATGTAAAATTTAAAAATTATCACAATAATCGCGTCAATTTTTAGATTCTGAGCGAACGAGGAACGTATTAGTTTTATAATGATGTTTATTATTATTTATTTTTTTTTTACAATAAGGAGATTGTATCTAGTTATTACTTTAAAGAGGTCAATTTTTGATTTTTCGAGCATTTTTCATAATAATTGAGAAAACCGGAAAATTGTATATTATTATTATTATGGTCGATAAACGATAATGTAACGGTTAAAGCCGTCATGGACGACTGCGAATCGGTTCCCGGGTTGTCTACGGGTAATATAATATACTAGGTAAACGAAAAATCATTTCCCCGATGAGCTTTTCATAATATTACGATGATAAAATAAAATCACGTTGAATAAACTTCTTTTTTAAAATTCCCTTTTTTTTTTTTTACTTCCTCAATATTATTTAAACCGTTTATTTTGAAAAAAACGATTTGCAATTTCTTTTATAAATACGAGTATGTTAAGTGGCATCCTCTTAATATAAAACCATATTGGATACGATATTCTATTTATGTTAATATTATAACGAGAATAGATACGAGAACTTTTCTGGACAAATTCCAGATATCACAAACTCAATAAAATACGATTAGATTGCGGATTCGCACACATACGGGAACCGATTCGAACGACGTTTTTATCGGGAACCATAGGTGCAACTAGGGGGATGCTAGGGGGTATTTAGCACCCCCAAGTTTAAAATGAAAACCACAACCCCAAAATCCCAAAACCAAACCCAGTGAGCTTTTTCACATGGTAACGAGTAAATATTTTATTCGTATTATATTTTATAATTAACGAGCAGAACAATGTACAGGTTTTCTACAGACAATGCATGAGCAATTTATAAAAAATAACGTTAAAATAGTCATGATAAATTTGTATACACAAAATTGTAAATTAAACGTGTAGTTAACTATTGTAAGAGCCGTGCAAAGGGGATTCTGGGAGTATTGCCCCCGCAATCTCGGGTCTTATTTCCATAATTTTCACAAGTTGGTGGTCTAGTTGCGCCCAAGTCTGGAACCAATCAGTACGCTTTATTCGGACGATCCGGGAACCGATTCAGTATTACTCGCCGTCATTGCCGCGGAATCCCGTCACCACCAACCGTGCGACCAGCCCGGGGGCGGCGCGCGAAGTATTTCCCCCCTACGAAGCGGTCTCGGTTTAAAATCACGAACAAACTCTCTCTCTTTTTTTTTTTTTTTACACGGTATTATGAAGTGTATTCAAACTTTCCTTCGCACTTTTACAGGATTAGGACTGACAATAAATATTAATTTAACATTTACTGGCATATTTAAAGTTATTTTATATAATATTTAACTGTTATATTATCTTTATTAATTTATCTTAACTTTTTTAGGCGTGATATTTTTTAGGTTAGTTTTTCGATGAAAGAAAGAATTTTTAGACATTTTTTTAAGTCTGTCATTTTGGTAGGATTTTAATGTTTGTCTATTCTGTTGTCGATTTCCATGCAAAAATTTTTTTGTTTCGTTCCCTTCGTGTTCAAAAAATATCGATCAAATATTAGCTTCTAACATAAGACATTTGTATAGAGCTAAAAAAGTCGGTCGAGGTCTATTAATTATTAAGGTTTTATTAAGTCGGGTAAAAATAACTAAATAACATAAAAGGTGGAAAGTTTTATTTCACTATAGCTAGGCGTACGTAATATTAAGAATGAAAAATAAAAATAAACGATTGCCTGTAAATGTGAACCTAAAATATGCTGAAATATTTAAATTCACATCATAATAAAACCAATGCATTTTCGAATCTTAAATATGAAAATATATACAAACACGAATGTCCGTGTAAAAAAAGATAGCGGGTAAAAAAAACTGAGTAACCGCAAGTGTCACCAAAAAAGTCGTGACCGCAAATGTGCCGACACCGTGAGGCAAGACCCGTCTGGGCTTGAAAAAAAACAATTATTTTGTACAGCCCGTTCGGATCAGAATTTTCCTCATTTTAGTTTAACTGAACGTTTATTTAGCGAGCCTTTATATAACAGTATTTTATCCGGGTTTTCTTATCGTATACAACACCTTGATATACAAATGGCTATTGTATAAATATATCAAAGATATAGGTATATATTTTTTAATATAACTGGATTTTTGGTATGTTTTAAAACTAAATCGATGCACAGTAATCGCACGTGAACCTAAATGGTTTACTTGTCACTCAATTAAAAAACTGCGTTTTCGCAGTTTAACTGGACGTCCGTTTAGCGAGCCTTTGTATAGAAATTTAAAATTATCGGTCCAGACGGGTCGCAGTTTTATCGGTGGCCCAAACGCGCTTCGCCCGAACGAGTGCGCGGCCACTGCGGTGCAGCGTACGCGCCATCATCGGGTCGGCCGTGAAGCAGCCGCGCTTCGCGTGCACGGGATGCCCGCCGTTCGCGGCCGCGCAGTCTTTCGCGCGGTTCATGTATCGGAGAAATCAATCGCGGTTACCCATCCGGAAATGTGTTTCGACGCGAATAATAGGCGGCGCACGGTTCTCGCACGGGTATAATACGGTCGCTGCTGAATACAAACGAAATTTTTTGTCCTAACGACGACGACGGTTTCTCGACACATTTCCATTTTTTTTTTTTTTTTTTTTTTTCTAAACGTATTTTACAAATCACGTGCGATATGCAAAGAGATAACACATAATATTATAATATATTATACGCGTACGACAGAGCGCCGCGTATCCGGGTAATACAGTTTAGACGTGTCGCACTACACCGTGTCATTGCCGCGCGGTTTCGTGTTAAATATTTACGTTTTTTTTTTTGTTTTTTTCCTACAGCGGCTCTTATCGTTGTATACATTAAAACGTCAGTCGTAAAAAAAAACCGAGTACCTAATAATATTATTATATACCTATATATATATATATATATATATAGATACTTGAGCGATATAATTTATGCTCAAGTCGACGTAAATACTCGTATTATAATATAATATATAGGTAGGTAATAACGTTATTTTTAAACTCATAACGGTTCGATAACCACTGTCGTGTATATTTATAATGAATTCGTGTAATATGCGTCGAAAAGGCGTGTTTTATTGGTTTCGTAAGAAATTTAATGATACCCGCGACGAATACCGTCTGGGCACATATGATGTTGTATAGTATAATAATTCGTGAAATAACAGCTAATAGCGAGGAAGTGGACGACCGGAAAAGTGTTGGTCGGATGCGATTGAAAATGATATGAGAAACGTCAGGTGTTTTATGTTACAAGTGAATTCCAATTAGGCTTGTATGTATAGTATGGGTCGGAATGTCGGGCGGTAGGCAGAAAAATAAAACGGAAAATGAGTGCGGCAGAGATGATAGAACGCTTAGGCGGATGAACGGAGTGACGAGAGAGGATACAGGATAAAGGATGAATATACATCATAAGACATATCGGTTTATAGGGCGGGGGTGGCCGAACACTAACAGCTGGGATGAAGGCGAAGGAGAAAAAGAAGAAGACCGACTGTAGTGCGGGCCTTTTCGAATACTATTAGCATTTTAAAAACAAACTAAACGGGCAAACGAAGTTTGAACGTATAAAGTACAATATGACGATCTCGACCAGCGAAAATCGGTATACTTATGACCCTCTGGTCATAGGTGTATTACAGTGCATTATATTAAATAAGTTTGACCGGTTAAGTTGCTGAAGCGGCAAATCGTAGGTTCAAATTACTGTCTACTGCAATCATGTCTTTAAACCAGTCAGCGACTATATGTATATTGTACGACAAACACAACATTATCGACTTTTTAAGATGATCATTTGGTATAGTGAAATAATTTTTGTAATTTTACACAATTTCTATTCTATATATATATATATATATATATATATATATATACGTGCAATGTAATCCGTTCAAGTGGATATAAGTTACACGCATTGTTTTGTAGAGTATTGACTTTTAAAAAACCTTAAGAAACGACGCGGCTCTAAAATTTACATTTACCATTATTGTTGGGGGTAAAACGCGATCACCTAAAATTTTGATTTTCTAACGGCAACCGATCAATTTCAAAACAGAAAGAATATTATATTAGTATAAATACATTTTGATGTTGACATTTTTAAGTTCCATCTACCCGTTGACGAGATATTCCACTTTTAGGTTTGTGTAGGGCGTATACGGTAGCGTATCGTTTGTGTGGCGCGCGGCCTTTGAACAGTTTTCAACTACATACTCTCGAGCCCTATACCCAAACTTAAAAATGGAATATCTCGTCAACGAACGTGACGAAATTCAAAATTGCATTTATACTAGGTAATATATCGGGAACTCCATATGTTCATGATTGAATTAACTTGTTGCCGTTTGAAAATCAAAAGTATAGACGCTTGTTGTTTCATCCCCAACAATAATAGTAATGTAGCATTTTGGAACTCTTTTTTTTCTTAAATTGTCGAAAAAACCAATTACTTCGCGAGATAACTGAGTGTACTCCTAACCTGAAAGGATCACATTATACATTTGATTATCATCGTATGTTAATTTCGTATACAGTACGATTTTATGGTGTTTTACTATAAATATAGGCTAAAATAAAGCGTAAAATGGTAAAAATTGTACTTCACGACGATATGCGGGCTTTACACCGGAGGATCACCACGCCGAAATGATCCTATAGATTGAGCAAACGTAATGTAAACAACTAATGCCACAGTAGTATTTCCGTTGTATTTTCACTGAAGTATGCAGATACGTAATTACATCTTTAAAGTTTAAAACAGCACCGCATTTATCGATATCATCTTCGATCTAGGTGTTATACAAGAAGTGAAAAAAAACAGTTTTTAGAAAAAAAACACCTTCAATAGATAATATACATCAGATATATAGTATCGCCATGACGGAATAATACTGAAAGAATAAGGGATGTGCCGAAAACTCCGTTTAGAAAAAAAAACGATACGAACGAATTTTTTCCATCAATAACGGATTTTCAACATTTGTCTGGGAGGGGTCCTGAGAAATCATATGTTTAATGTATTTGAAAGGTATCTCTATTAGAAAATGCCTTATTTTTTGGACGCTATTTTATTGAAATTATATTGGTGCCCGGGGTTTAGACCCCCTGGACCCCCCCTCCCTTCGTAAATCCACCACTGTCTCCTATAACTTTAACGTAAAATTGTTGACTTTTATTTCACGTAAAAATCGAATATAATACAATATCACCTTTCGTGTATGCGTATTTGTACATTTTATGTATTCAATTCCATTACGCAAGTACAATAGAGGTATTTGTAATGAATAATAAAATTAATAGGATATTTTTGTATAGGCGCCTGTCGTAATATTATAAAATTAATTGCTTTGTATTTCTTTTCGTTTTTTTTTTTAATTATATAAAATTTAATTTTACGTTGAAATCACATTCTGATATAATACGAGCGTCTTGGAAAAAAATCGAACAATTTTGTATTCTTAATTTCTTTTTATTTTTATTTTTTATTTTTTTGTGTCACGTTATATAATTATACGTATAGGTACTATAATGATTTCTTTATTTCCCCGATCGCAAGATAACAATAGTTTCATCTCACGGTCACTCCTTTCAATATCAGTGGCGTAACTCACTATATACACGCACGTATGGGTGCCCGAAGCAACCCCCGCATTGCGGAGGGGAGAGGGAGGACTGACATAGCGATCCACGACGTCCAAACGAGATTGTCCGCGGGATAATATTCAGGCCGGTCGAAAATCGTAATACTATTCTAACATTAAAAAATACCTATAATACGAATCGAGTGAGAAAATTGATTCGGTAAACAATAATGCGCGCTCGACAAATTAATACAAACGAATACAATAAAAATGATTTAACAATAACACGTCGAGAATTTGTCGTTTGGAATATTCTGAGTCACATATAATATGAAAATCATAGGTAAACCCCAAATATAACGTAAACGATAAGCGATTTTGTTATACGTGTCTGTTTGTGGTGACCCCGGTATTGCAGGGAGGAAGGGGTCGGGCGACGTGATGACATAATAATATTGCGTACATTGCCGAATAGTTTTCGAAAATCCTGTTGTGGATTTAGGATCGTATTATATACACAGGATCATGTATGATTCTACTCCAGTTCGAGATTGTTTACACAATTTATTGTTTCCTTTTTTTTCTTTCTTTCGCCAAACACTCGAAAACGTTGAAATAGTTATAAAAGTTTACGATTTTCGGTTATTTAGATTATTTTAATACATCTATAGCCTACGATAAATCATTGCAAACGAAAAACGATTCTGAATAAAGTCCGTAAAGAAAAAAAAACCTGTTTTGTACAACCTAAGTTGAACATTTATTGTATTAATGTCCCTTACTACACGAAACGTTGTTTCCGTGTTTTTTCGTTTAAAATGTTCGATTGTTTTTGAGAAGCCGACGAATGTCTAACCGCATAAATAAAACCAAAGATAAAAAAAAATCCTCGACATTTTCAAATAGCTATTATAGACAGTTAGAAAATCGCAGAAATATTTTGAAAATTATACCACGTCTAGAAATCGAAAAAAACAGAAACCGCGTTACCTATATAATACGTAAATATTATATTCTGTT
Organism: Cinara cedri; assembly: GCA_902439185.1. Lineage (NCBI taxonomy): Eukaryota > Metazoa > Arthropoda > Insecta > Hemiptera > Aphididae > Cinara > Cinara cedri. The sequence continues at coordinate 50,751 of CABPRJ010000556.1, read as the reverse complement.
GTTTTTTCCCGAATATTTAGAAAGCTACGAGAAATATCGACAGATGACCGCCTAGTCGCTATAGATCAGAGGAAATCCGACACCACCCCTGAAGTCGATAAACGGAGCCAGATATTTCCGGTAGAAAAGCTGTTCGGACAGAAACAAAAAAAAAAACTCACGCACCGATGCCAAACTCCAATATGTTTCTCGCTATACACGGTCACGCTCGAAAACTAAAATGGATATTGTAAAAGTTATGATTTATTTTTTTGCCCGAAGGATTGCCATATGGATATCAAATTATTATAATATTGATTAAGCGTTATATTTTCTAACAGTTCATAATGTAACAAACTGATATTTTTACAAAATAACGAATCGCAGAGATAACATTTTCACAATTAAACAAAATATATATTGCAATATATACGTCATGACGTACAAAATTGACTCCTACGATATTGCAGTGCGAACGTTTCTATTTTGCTTTCAAACCGCGTATAATATACGTATATAATGTATATAACATTAATAACGTTTTGCACGGCCCAATAGGTTTTTCATGCTATTTTAACAATTCCGTTGCCTTCGTTTCCCCCCCGCGGAGAAAGTATCCCAAACTCCCACGTGATGTTCATCAAGTAAACCCGAGTGTGACCTCCCGAATTTCCACGGCATAGATATACCGTCGTGTATATATACCGTACACCGATTCATACAGATTTGTATTTTCAATTTCGTTTATTATACTTGACAAAAACCATATGTACAACACACACATACAGTGGCGTATCCAGGAATTATCAATGGGAGGGCATGTGACAAATAAAAATCACGAATAAATCATAAATTCGCCGGATCCCAAACAAAGCCAATTTCTAATCGATTTGTCAAGTATTTCCTCGTAATTTGGCTGAAATAAATGCATTTCGACATTAGATTACTCATATTTGTTTTGTATTTTAAGCCGATGGTGGGAGAGACATAACCCCTAACCTTCCCCCCTGTGCACGTCACTGCACATATATATACATATCCATAGTTATGAGATTAGCCGTCCAATATTACAAAATAGAAAACCGCTCTCAAAACAGCAACGGGAAAATTTTGGGAAAAAAATCTAGAAGACGCCTTTTATGTCAGTTCTCCAGAAAATCCCATACGGACTACACGTATTTCGAAATAATTTGAACGTCAGTCACACAATAACACATCGCATTATTCTATTGGATTAAAATACAAGCGTTTATATTTTCCTTGACTGTTTGTAACTTTCTATAGAAATAATAACTTGTATTTTTAGTAAATGTCGTAATACGTTTTTTAGAAGTAATCGAAAATGTAACGCAATAGGTACATTAATCTTAATGACCTTGATGATTGGTTGAGGTTTTAAAAACCTATACATACGCCATACGTATTGCTAATCTCGGCGAGTATTAGTGTTCTGATGATTGTCTAAATGATCGACAACTAGACTAAAGGCTATACAATCATAAGTTGCATTTAAATGATCAAAAAAAACCTAATAATAATAATCTAGTATGACGTCAACAATTTTCTTTCTTTCATAAAAATCGCGAAAAACTGTAAATTATTTTGTATGATTAAAATTAAATACAAAATGTTTAACAGAGTTCCACTAGGAATAGTTTATTGTTCGCAATGATTAACACCGTCGCAATCGGTATTATTTTAAACTAAATAATTACCCTATTTATTATTATAACTTTCCAACTATTTTTTTTTTATAAACCGGATGCGACAACAATTCGTGCGTGTGGTTACTTTATGTACTGACAGGAAACAATATTCGAGAAGGATGTCGAGACGAAATTTGTAAGTGCTACATAGTAATTTACAGATAGAGGTTACGATTCACTTCGATAATAATTGCCCATTTACGAGCAATTTTTAACAGATATTTTGATGACATTTTCCATATAATGACACGGTTTCAATATCGTGTAAAAACCGTACTATCGGCATGATTGCAGCTGGTGCAAATATTTTATTGAAATTATTCGCTACACATATTATAGAAGGTAATTGAAGGCCATCATAAGGATAGCCAGTGGCTATTCTAAAAAATATGTATGTTACTGATGAGGAACCACCTACCCAACCTTCATAAAGTATATTATTATCATAAGCGATATTTGGTAGAAAATTATAGAATACATAAAAATCAACCCCTTCATATGTTGAAAACTTAATAAAATACCACCAAATCATGTTACCAATCAACTCGTCTATCCGGCACCAGCCAGATTTTTTTTAAGTGTATAGCAATACAGGACATTATTCTCAGTGGCCGCAGGACAGCCGCCACTGAGAATAACTACAGCGTATTTAAGGAATTAAGTGACTGTTCATTATTCATTTTGGAACGAAATTCTGGATTGTTTGAACGCTACTATACATTATGATAAAATCTATCGAGCTCCCACACTGTAGTATAAACCTTGATATCTAATTTGCGTCAGTTAAGTCGTTTATTGTATCGAGTGTTTTGCCGATGTTTATAACGAAACGTTTTCAATGTAGGTACGAGAGAAATGGTAAAATTAAATATAATCGGTAGAATATGACGGTTTTATATCGAAATATTGTTTTACGTTAGACCGTCTAAGGGCGTAGAAATATTATTTATCCGGGGCTCCTTCAACGTTTAAATACAGGTCAGAGTCCGGACCAAACAGGAGGGAAATGGAAAAACTGAAGAAAACAAAAAAAGGCGCCGTTTTATTATTTTTATTATCCGCAGTACCAGAGTATTATTATTGATGTATTTTTCTAAACCACTTTAAAACTTTGACTATTCGAACTCGGGGCCCGACTATAGTGTCCTGCCCACGGAAACCCGGGACGCAAGTACGCTGTTTGCGCAAACGCGGGACCCGACCAGCGAAGATGTTTGATCGCGGTATCCAATTCGGATGCGCCGGCAAGACGGGCAAATATTTCAAAATGGTATCTGTATAGATACCCGACACGCCGATTTCAAGTATCGTTATTCAAACACGGCAATCGCAGATCGTAAGTATCTAAAATACCCGTACAACACTGTCCACAAACGTGTGCCGTATTATGCGATATAACTATGTGCGGGTACAAAGAAAATCGCTTGAAAAAGCCGCCATTCCCTGTAAACGGTTCTGACCCTGTAGAATACGATTTATGAACTCTTCTGGCGCTTAACGGTTGTCGCAATGTATAATTAGGTACATTTGAAAACGAAATTTGTACGCGTTACAGTTGGGATTAGAAAAAGAAAAAAAAAAATATAAAACCAACTTTGCGTCAGTCGTTCGTCGCGGGTGTTAGAACCGTTAGACGGGGAGGGGGGGCCCGGACGAGGACTACTTCGAAACCGACACGTCTGCCGTTTTAAAAACGAACGTTGTTAATGACGAAAAGGGCTTGTCCGTGAAAACCGAAAATCTCTTCGGGCGCGTTTATTTCCATAACTCCCCGAAGTGAACACCGCCGGTGCTTTCCGGCATTCAGTCGGACAGGCGCCGCGCGTACTTCATGCCGCTATTGCAATTCTGCGCGTCCGGGCACTTCTCGCACGTTAAACGTTGTCGGGCCCGACGACGCGTCGCGCGGCGCAAGTACAGAAGTTTTGCTAGTTAGTTTCGCAAAAAGATCGCCAGACGGGGCCCCGTTTCGATATTCGAAACGTTTTCTTCGAGCGCTTTTCCGCGGGTTCAAATGCGACGGACGGACGATAACGACAACAGCAGAAACGGTTATAACGTCACATTCTCGGACCGGGATTTAGGCCATTATCGAAAGGGAAAGTAAATCACGCGCGCGCGCACGCACGCAGCCGCGAACAAGCGATCGCACGCGCAACACGAACAGGATGTACTTGGGCGCCTTTCACGCGTTTACGTACGCACGCCGTCGCCGTCGCGGCGTATTATTTTCCCGTACGTATGCCCAACACGATAATAACAATAATATAATATCGCATGAATACGAATCGGACGCCGGAGACAGCGCGCGCCGGTCGGCCATTGTGCTTTTATATTATCATTATTATTATTATGTGTAACAGGATTCGGTGAAATAGTATCGCGATTTCTACGCGTAAGGCGGTACGCGAGCAATTAAATATCGACATTTTTTTTTTTTTTTTCCTTCGTCGACCACGCCAACCGTACGGTTACGCAACGTAACGTAGTAGGCATAGCAAACGCGGTACGACCGGTCCGTCCGGGACGCGACGACGGCACCCCCATCCCCGCCCCGTACCCGCGTACGACAATCGAAACGATGATATTGTCGTTATCAAGTGTGTATTACGATACGTGCGCGACGCATATGTAATGTCGGTGCACGCGCGCAACGCGACAAGCAACAGAATTCTAATCGCACGCGCGCGGTCGTTCGAATATCGCGCGTTCGGCGGGCGGACGGTCTGCGTCGTTTTGTTTTTACCGTCAAACTCCCGCGTACGCGCGTGTATACAGGGTGTTCGGCCGTCGCCGCGGAATTCGGTTCGCGCAGTAAAACCGTCGACAATACGGGCCGTTGTCCCGTCAAGAGAACACAAGAGAGCTCTTGTTTATAAATTATAGTCGCGTCGTTTTACGCGCGTTTCCTCTGGACGTTGGTACGGCCGTAGACCGCGGGGATGTGCGTTCGGATGTTTAGGATAACATACCGTTGGTACAAAAGCGGCAATTTCGACAGTAGTCGTGTAATTATTATTATTTTTTTTTTTTTCGTTAAGAGATTGATAATAAAAATTCCATTTCTCGCCAAATAGGACGTCGAAGAAAAGCGGACTGCCCAGAAAAAATCGAACGCCAACGGTTCTAGATAGATCCGTCGTACACGGTGTATATAATACCCATATATAATATTACACCGTCGTGTTGGACACGACCGTCGACGATAACAGGTAAAAGCACACGCGCCTGCAAGTACACAATGGGAAGGGGGTGTGACTTCGCGTAATCCCGACCGAATCGGACGGTCGTCGTTTTATCGTTACGTCCGCGACAATATTGTAACCGTCGCGAAGTACAAGAGCGGACGCGCACCACTGCGCGGTGATGCGCGGCCCACCGGCCGCCGGTCCTTCTGGAGGTTTTCGGCGATAGTACCGAGGAGACGTTACGCGACGGGCCCACAACAACAACGCGTACGGCGCGCGAATTCCGTCGACTCGACGGCAATATTATTACCCGCCCCCCCCCAGATACGTTAAGCCGCACACTGGCGATAACGCATTCCTATCGCGATAACGCTATCCGGTGCGACCGTACGATCGTACGTCTTGTTTCGGGGGTTACGGGACTCGCCTGCCGGCAGGACGGTCGCGCGAGTAGGACGCTGTGGCGCGCGTTACGCGACAACGACAATAATATCGTCAACGCACGCGCGGTCGTTACCTTTAGTCGGTCGATCAGTTGACCGTCCGGCGCTTTGTTGTATTCGTCCAGCCTGCTGACGGCGAACGTCGTCTTGGCCGTCCGCGCGTCGTTTTCGCCGTCTCCCGCGCAGCAGCCGCGGCGCGGCCCCGGTTCGTCGCCGTCGTCGGCGATCCGGCGCAATTCACACCCGAACAGATTCCTGATGGAGTCCATCCGTTCGACGACCAAGCGGCCCTTGGAACTGTCCACCGACAGTGTACAGCCGTGATTGGCGTTGTTGGGCGGCGGCGGTCCGACGTCCATCGTTCGTCAACGCAGTCGTCATAACGCCAACAGCCGCGTCAGACCGCCGCGCGGAACCTGACGTCGCGTCCGCGCGCCGTTGTCGACGACGGCCGCGGCGGCGGGTGTTCTGTCGGCGTGCCGATCATTTTTGTGCGGAACCAGACGGCACCCCGAGCAACACCACAAATAATGTAATTATAATATTTGGTACCTGTTAGGTGTGCACACCGTCCCGGCGTCAACGGCGATTGCGATAATGACGCGGCGTGGACCGTAATGCGTCGCGGCGTGCACGTGAACGCGGAGCGGACGCGTTGGACCGAGAAAGAAAATCCAACAGTCGTCGACGGCAGCGTTGTCGTGCATACGTTGGTAGCGGATAGAAAATGGAAACGTAGTAAAGCGCAATGATACACAACGACTACGAGACCGCGGTTATCAGGCGCGGTTATCATGTTGTTAAATAAAACCACTTTCGAACGTGCGCACAACCGTACGGCGCATGACGTAGGTACAGCGTGTACGAAATGTATTATCACCGTTCCAATCGCCATTGTTCGGACCGTGTAAAATATGCAAAATACCATTGTACTATCCGTTATTGTACACCGGCGGTGTAAAATACCGAAGCGTAATTTTGTTGATCTTTCACCCTCCCCCCACCCCCCAAACGTGTTATTGTGAACTCGAAAACGATAAATTCCCGTTCGTTGAAATGTACAATTTGTTTTACAAATTTTAAATTCTGAGCGCAACGACGTTTTACAACGTACAAGGTTTTACGGTGTTTTTTTTTTTTTTTTTTGCTCGTTTGCGCACCACTTTTCTCCCGGAAATTTTCAGGTTCCGATCAACGAAACGACGAATTTTTTTAAACACTTTTGGATATAGTTGGTGCATCGGGGCGGTCATTTTATCACGTATAGACACGGCTGGACCACCAGCTTTGCGGGTGCTAAAATTATAAACACATCGCAGACCCGTAAGGACAGTACTCCCACAAAACCCCTTTACACGACACTTGTAATAAGCGTGGCTTCTGGCCCCGGTGCAGCAGTCTGGCAATATGGACGGAGGGCCGCAACCGTAGAGCAATGCGGACCGGCAATACTAACGGCGCGGCCGTCTGTCGATTGGATTTTTCAAATAAAACGTACAACCGTTCGCGGGGTACGCTCGCGCGTGTTCGTTACGCAAATGTATTTAAAAACCGTTTTTTACCGACAGGCGACCGCGGGTTTGTCATTGTTGCGCGATTGTTTTCAATGTTCAAAATGTATTGTTTCGGTGGTGAATAATGCAATCGTAAATGAAATGTTGTCGTGGTTTAATCTGGGTCGTAAAACAAAAACCGCCCACAGAGTACCCCCGCGGCCCCGGTTCGACGGATCGGGTCGATCTCCATAAGGGATTTCAAGAGTAGCGTTTTTGCCGGGAGAAAATTCGACCCGACCCGTTGCGCACCAACATCGTTTTTATTTCCCGTGTCGTTTTCCGTTCGCGGAAACCTGCAATTTTCGCGGAACGGCCTTTTCTAGAGGTAGTCGGATTTCCGAAAACCGTTCTGCCGACATTTTAGTCGCCTTGTCCGTAGATAAGGCGGTTTTTCGTTAGTTTTCCATTTGGTTGGCCGCGTAGGCATGTTTGACAGCAATTTGCCTCGAGGTTCGGGATAAGTTTCACCGGTTTGCTTGGCGGTCAGAAATAAAGCCGTTCCTAATGTCGCGGTATTATTTTTCACACCCGCGCGTTGAGTGCGCGGAAATAACGTCGCGCTTCAAAACATACTTACCCGAACTCCGCACCGAAATCGTATTTCCGTTAGCGATGGCCTAACCGTTGCGTACAGACGTAAATCAAATAGTCGTGTGCATCCCGTGCACTTTATCCTCGGCCTGCGAATGGTATTAACATTACGTTTTTCTACGGGTAAACGTACGCGGCGCAACGAAAACCGCGAAATCGCGCAGGTATTTCAAGTGCATTCTTTTAACCACCTGTCCTAGATGAGTCGTGTTGAATTTTTTTCCAACCCTCGTCCGGAGACAATTTTTTTTTTTTTTCACCAACGGCCAACACCGCAATACGATTTTATACGAATTATTCAGTGACGTTTGTGGGCGCGTGCGGTGTTGCCGTATTGGTAAATTATCGTTTCCGGGGAACCGATACAACACGGACCGCACGCCATTACACGCAATACGCGTATTGGGTACTTGTCTGAAATTGTTCTCGCCGCCCAGACTCGGAGTGGTAAAAACCGAAATGCGCAGACGCGGCAAGTTCGAAAACGGCATTTGGCCGGTAGGCATTGTTTCGATGGCAAAGGCACGTTCGCGCGAACAAATGTGGTAATGTGACATTGCCGTAGTGTCTGTACACGACAATAGCCGTACAACTGATCATCCCCGGAGGTTTTGCGGCCGACGCCTACCGACGGCCGTCCGCGTCTTAGCGCTGGGGCGATGACGGCAAGCAAGCCTGGACGGCGGTCCAGGGTCTTCGGAGGGAACAGCCCTTTCGGGGCCCGTACCTTTCTCGCGACCGGGATGGGTTTCCCGTTCGCCCGCCGGGTGCGGCGGATTGGCTTCACTATCTCGCGCCGGTCAGTCCCACAGCCACCGCGTTTCAGCCGAGCTTAGGCGCCACAACCTCGGGGGCACTCGGGGTCGACCCGAGACTACGTCTCTCGCACTATTTTGGCTCCCCAGCCGGCTAGTGGTGGCCCCGACAATAGCCGTACAGTGTACATCCGGAACGGCCGAACTTTTTTCGCTGAAGACCTACTGAGCGTGTACTTTTCCATTGTTCGATCGACTTGTACGGGAAAAAATGAAAAAAAAAAAAAAAACTATAATTACCCGTCAGGTCTTAAGAATAAACATGCATGTACATACATATTTGTATCTGTGACTAAAACGTACAGTCAAATAATGTTTTTCGTCGCGCTTTTTTTAAGACTCTAACATAATATTCGTGTACCGGAAACGCATAAAATCCGTTAAACCGTATTACTTAGACAAGCTAAAAACAAATGATCTAATAGGATATAAACATTATCGGCAATTGCGATTTATCTGCGTCCACTAATTGCACAACTACAAATAAATTCTAACAAAGGGAGATCGACATTGAAACTGTTACGAATTTAAATAAATAATTATAATCATTATAGAACAGATAAAACAAAAATAATGGACCTCCCACTCTCCAAAAAAAAATTCCCGAGTACTCCCCTGCCTGGTGTACAGTTCTATACACAATCTGACATACCTAACATTTGTTACGTGTTACCTAACCATTGGTTCTCGTTGTGCGTTATTTACAACGCATTTGTGTTTCCTCGACAAAACCCTGCCTAATAACAAAAGACCGGATTTAATTGCATATTATAGTTATACAATCGTATCAAAAAATACGTACAAATTGCATCATAAATTGCACTATAAAAATGCAAAATTTGCAAAAAAAAAAAAAAATTAGATAAATGTTACACTTTTCAATCAAAATTGATAATTAGATAAATTTCAAAATTATTTTCATTAAAATTAAATCTTCTATTGCTTAAAATATGTTTATACAAAGAACAACTTCGTTCAACGTACACTCCAGTTATTGGTGCATATTTAAAACAATAGAGTAGGCGTTGTGTTTTTAAACTTTTCAAAATTATTTGCATAGAAAAGTGCAGCATTTAACCATGTTCCCATCTTGTAATAACAGGTTCGGGCGGCAGAGGTATACCCGGCATTTTTTTTTTTTTATTTAATTATTCTTGATGGTGTCACCATATATAGTCGCTTGTCGCTCGCCAGGCTCTCCGAGCTTCTAGAAAATTCCAGACGAACGATAAACGCCTGTGATTTCAAAACGAGGGATAATCGTGCAAAAGTCGAAAATTGAAAAAAACTGCATTGTAAAATTAAATAGGCAGAATATTTTTGGTATATATTTAATCATATCTGATTTATGTTTATTGCAAAAAAAAAAAAAAAAATTTGCAAATCAATTAAATCCGGTCTTTGCTGGCCAAGTGACGGCGGTTAGGCTTCGACTGTCGACTGAAATACTGTCATCCTCCGTTGCAGAATGATTTCGAAACACTTTTTGTTTTCATCGCGGGCCAACGAATAGATTATCTTTTATTGGTAACAAAATGTTGTTTCTATGCAATTTGAATTGAATAAGAAAAAAAAAATAAACCGCGTGTGCAGTTATAATTTGTGTAGAACCATTATTTTAACTGCCCATTTATAATGTGTATTGTTATTACCTACCCGTTGAAAAAAATAAAAAAATATCACTTCGCATAAACGTATAGGTAAACTATAATCAGCGTACAATAGATTACTTGTAAAGGCCGTCAATCGTAACGGAGAATGGGGCAAAAACGGTCGGCAAAATTCTACACTGTATTAAATTAGATAATTAGATTGTTTCGCATTACACGCAATGCATATTCACATCGCGTTGTTAAACGACAAATTTTCCACAAAACATAAAACTGTTGTTGGCAAAAGTATAGTTACGGTTACACAAGCATTTACCTTCTATGCAGGTCTGGTAGGTAAACTGCGAAAAATGCGTAGGTTTTAGGCGTCTACTGGTTTGTTTGTTACATAGCCCGAACGACAGCCAGCTCATGTTCCTATAGTTGATTTATATAGTTTAGGAATGCATGAGGTTCCTGTAAGGTTAAGGGGATAGACTCAAATTTGTACACGGGTACATTAAAATTTTATTTAATAAACGATGGCAGCAGTGAGCAAATTATTGTGTTAACAGACCCCCGCACCGCAGTCGACTATATAGGTACTTGGGAAAAAAATTAAAATTTATTTAGGTATATACGCATTACTTTTATCAATACTATAATTTCAGTTATTAATTTGTTTGTAATTTATTGAACTTAAGTAACAATCTTTCAATCAATTATGGTAATATGTAAAATGTAATTTGCTCAATGAATACAAATCGATTGATATGTAATTTATTACATTTTACTTCATTAGGTATTTATACAGGCAGGTGACTGTACTTGTAATGGTTCTTTGTCTCGCTGATAAGTAGCTTCCTACTTATTAGGCACCTAAGTATCGTTATAAGATAAACCTATTATGCCGGGACCACACATATTTATCAATGAAACAATACAAAAACATCAAAAATCAAACACAAACTCAACCTTTTTAATTTGAAAAAATAAAATAACCCCATACTGAATTGAGTAAAAATGCAATGAAATATGAACAAAAGCTAAATAGTTCGTGTTTTTTTTTCTATTGTCCATACTAAACAAGTTTGTTTTGAAGTTGTATTACTTAAGTTTTTATAGATCAGAATCCAGTCACTGAAGTCCAAGTAATTCAGACATTCAGTATTTTGTTTGTTTATTTCTAAATTTTTTTTAGTAAATAAACATAAATTAAAATGTGGAAACTGAGAAGAAATATTGAAGACTATTTATAAGATTTATTTATATTAAGCCCTGGATTAATATTTATTTACAAAAAAAAAAATAATAATAATAAAGAATAAGACACTTTTGGGTAATTTTACAAAAAAGGTATTTAGTAGAAATAGATAAACTTTTAATGAACTTAAAAGACAATCATATTGGTTTAAACAGAGAACTACGATCTAGTTTCAAACATTTCTTAAAGATGTTATCTGAAGATTTTATGTATATTGATGAATTAACTTATCAGCACAACTGACAAAATCCTGAAACACTATTGCTTGTTGGATATTTTTAAAATATTTTCCCGCACGTGTTTGGCAATGTTCATTATAATAACAAAACTAATATACAATATTTATCGATACTGTTCGAGGCACAACTTTGTTCTTAAAAATACCAACAATTTATAGGAAAAATAAAATTGTTTTGATTCTGTGGAAAACATTTTTTTATTTTTATTGTCTGGGTGGACCCAGCTTTAGATAATTTGTATAACATGTTTTTCTTCTTAAAACATATTTATACCTTCCAAGTAATGATTAATTGTTCTCTTAAAATATACATATAAAAACAGGTATCTATCTAAATAGGTAACTCAACAATTAATAACAGATTACTAACCTATATTGTTTACTTTCTCCATAATTTTTCTATAAACTTTATATTCATATATAATGTATACATCGATAACATAGAGATCTATGGAAAATTATCCCTTCTTATATAATTTATTCAATTTGAATAACATTTCAATGTAATAACAAAATTTAAAATTATTACATTATTTTAACTTCATAATTTTACAAAAACAATAATATAAATAATTAATCACTATAGATGTTATCTGAAAAACCAACAAAATATAATATGTAAAATTAAACAGTTTAAATTAAATTTTAAGTTATTCACACTTTGAAATAGATTACATAATGAACTAATAATTTAGGAAATAAATAAGAATTTAAACAAGATTTAGTGATCTATGATTGTAAAAGCAGTCAGTGTATGCAACAGAAAGCATTTAATAATTAATTTTGAAACTTTATTTATGTAATAAAATTGTTCTGTTTAATACAACTGTTTGCATAAATTAATAATTTAAAATAAAATAACATAATTAATTGAAAAACAATTTCGTATATATTTAAAAGGTTACTTTTCTAAACAGTCTAAAAGAATGTAGTTTCATAAAAGAAAAAATATATAAAGGTATTTATAAAAAATGTAATAACAAATATCTATAAATGGAAATATAAGTTATGGCGCATTAATTCAGTATCGGTCTCAAATCAAAATGCCCACCACATAATCACAGTTCAACTAAGTGCATTTAGTGTTCGTTACAGGAACATTTAACGTCCATAAAGTCTTTTGAGAAAATAACACGAACAAATAAAAACAACTATGATATAAAATTCTAGTTTACACCGGAATGTTGTGAGAAATCTTTTACGCTATTTTAAAACGACGCCATGCAAAGTGATAAATAGGTTTAGTGATACATAGAGTTTTTATACAGACTAGAATGACTAGGACGGCTGTGTAGTGTGGCAACAATAAAGGCATTTGGGTTTTGAAGAGAGACTTGACCCACACCGTTTGATCTCAGCTTGGGTATTTTGAGTAGAAGGACACAGTTAGATCATGGTTCTTCAATGAGCATGTCTTGTTTGTGTCTTGTTGCCATTCGCCCAATTGTGTTAAATATTTCAATTCCTTGTGATTTGCTTTACTTGGTGATTTCTGTTAGAAAATAATAAATTTTATTTTATTAAAAAGGTTGATTTTTTAAAATTTTTATTAAAATAAACAGAAAAAGGTTTATGAGAAAAATATTAGCAATTTAGAATTAATGAATGAATGATTATTATTTATTTGATTGTATTGCATACCTCGTTAGTAAACAAAGTGAGTACACATTTTTCTGGTTGGAATGTTTTTAGCACTTTTGAAATAAGCTCTTTGTAAGAGCTTTGAGGAACATTGGTCTCAAAACTGACATAAGAAAATTCTTGTTGAGGAGTTATATGAATAGTCATATATTGTCCCTGTAGAAAAAAATATTGATTATTGAATTATATTTCATTTAATAAAATATTAGTGTTATTAAATAATTTCATTTTCCAATTAATTATTCATAGTATAAAAATAATGTAGTGTTACACGAAAAGTTGATTATTATTTTTTTTTTAATAGATAATAAAAGGTAAATAAATTACTTTACCTCATTTCCAATACCATTCATTGAATAACCACAAGGATCAAACAAAAAGTCATCAATTTTCATGTTTGGCAATAATTCTGATATTCCAGAATTCTAAAGTATAAGCATGTAGACATTAAATTGTATTTAGGTTAATTCTGGTTATTATATAGTTTACCTGAGTAGCTTGAATAGCATTTGCCGACTGTTCTTTAGTAAATATTTGCATTATATTAGGATCTAATTGGGTCATGAGTACCTCTAATGTTTGATCAGGACTTTGTTTTTCGTTGCTAAAACATTTGACAGGTTGCAATGCATATAAATACCAAGAATCATTTGTTTTTGATGAACACATACACCGTACCACTCCAGCTGTACAACAGATAAATAATAATAATAATAAATAAATTGTATTGGCTAAATGGTGTATTTATATTTAAAGTACAATGTATACATACTTCCTTTAAATATGATATCTAAAGTTTGAATTTCTAATTTAAAGTTGCGGTATGTATCTTTTTGGAGTTCTGGCCTTTCAAAATTTTTACGTGAATAAAAAACATCCTCTACTTCATCAAATCCAGTGAATTCATTTACATACAGTAAAAATAATTTAATGCATTCTATTGGGGTTGTTGTGCCACAGGTTTTCAATATGAATCGACGTTTTGTTACAAACATGCTACTTTCACTGTAAATATTATAACAAAAGCAACATAATTATTTTATTAACTCTTAAGCCATAGATGTATTATTGATTTATTTGTGAACCAGCATTTTTTTTTTTTAACTAAATAATAAAAGAAGTCATTGGTATAAAATTATGATATCTGATTTAATCTAATTCTATTTGCATGTGTTTAAAAATATATTTAAATCAAAATGTATTGTATAATTAAAAAATATTAATTTAAAATTAAATTAATTAAACTTTAATTAATTTACATAATTAAAAATTTAAATTTAAAAATCAATTTATCTTATTTTATAAAACAAAAAAAATATATGTCCAGAGAAAATGTTTGTTTTAAGTCCAATGTTTGTTATGTTAGATGCAATTAATTTTTCCTTTTTTTTTTTTTTTACATGTACAAAATATTATTTCTTAATCTTTTTTCTCTTATTAAAGAGATGTTAATTATAAATAATTACACCTTAAAAATTAGATTAGTTTATCGCCTTATCAATATAAAAGTAGTTTAATTTTTAATCATAACTAATTAAATATTTAAAAATAAAATTAAAATAAAAAAAAAAAATAATGAGATGATAGGAACTCCCCATGCTTTGTTAATCTTTTATAATCTTATGGCAAATACTTTTTGTATTATTATATAAAACTTTAAACTTGTAACTTATAACAAATTACATGATTACAATTTAATAGTATTTGTAAAGTTCACAAATTTATTGTAATTACAAATTGCATTTTATAATAATGTGTACTATATTCATTAATATTTTTTCACAAACTAAAATATATCTTTTATTGGTTAGCATTTTATAAACTATTGTCCAGTATAATTGTTTATATTAAAATAACATTTTAAATTATTTATTGTAATAATAAAAATATTGTTAAATTATTTACATTTAAATTAAATTAATTAAAAACCAGTCGCCAAAAATATACAACTGGAAAATAAGTATTGTATTATAATTTAAATTCTTAATAATAAGTCTATCTAATTGATAAAATAGTGTCTTAAAATATAATACAGTGAAACCTCAATAATTTGAAATTCTAGGGAAATACAATTTTTTCAACTTATTGAGATTTTCAGAAAAAAAAATGACTTAGTTTTAAAATGTATGGATATATTATAATTTTCAATTATTATATAGTATATACGTATTCATAACAACAGTGTGTATTAGCTCTCTTTTTCCCATTTACTGCCCAGGCGAACTGTCTGCAAAGCTCAGTCTTGGCTGGACAGCTATTGAGATAGAGCTCCCACTCGTTTCTCTTGTCGTGTATGAATCGTCTTTGTGATTTTTTTTTTTTGTGCAAAAAACTGGTAAACATTCAATCCCAACTATGTGAAGTCTACAGATAAAAGTGTATGAGTGTACAACACCGATGGACGCCCAGAATGTTGTTGTTCTTCATAGACATCTGTACATCCGTCTTCAAATTCTCTACACCATTTGCGCATGTGTTGTATGCTCATATACTTTTCTCTGTAGACTTCACACAGTTGGGAATAATTATATCCATTAGTGCAGTGTTTATTTGCACACAAAAAACGAATCACAGAGCATAATTCATACCTATTGGAAAAAGTGAATGGAAGCTAAGTCTCTAATGGCTGCCCAGCCAAGATTGAGCATCACAGACAGCTCGCGGAAGATGTCTGGGATAAAGGGAACCAAGCTACAAATCAATATTGTTAAATCCTCTGTTAGCCTAACAGAGTTCCTCGCATCTGCAGGTCTTTGGGAACCTTATTTTATGGACAACCCTCATATATGCATACGTCAAATGAAATCTCAATGTCAAAATTAAACAAAAATTGTTTTAATTTTTGAAAGAAATTCACTGAATATAGATTTGAGTGGCATGAATGTGTGGAGTTCATTATCATAAATAATTATTAATTTGTCCAATTTAGAATAATTTATTTATATAATACTGTTCTGAACATTGTATATGAATAAAATAAATTTGAAATAGTTTGTTATAAATTAATTTTTTATTAATTAATTTTTAATAGTCCTTGGTTTTAAATATTTTTGAAATAGGTATTCCAATTAACTGGGTTGAAATTATAATGATTTGTGACCCTGAGTATTGTAGAACTTAATATATATCGTACTGAATAATTAATCTTAGCAAATTAATTACACATTGTATTTTTACCAAAAAATATTTAACATTTCCTACCATTATCTATCTTGAGTTTTCAGGTATTTTGTCAATTATACTAAATGTTTTGCATTCATTTAACAAATAACAGAAAAAACTACTGAAAAATTCTAAAAATGGCCATATTAAAGTACTTTATTAGTTATATAATATGTATGTTATATATGTTACTATAAATGTTGTTATAATTATATATTAACCCATTTTGTGTCATTAATTTTAATATTAGAGTGTGTTGGCTTATTATCAAACTTAAAGGTGAGAATATTGTTTGTGTAATACATTGGTTATTTCTCGATATTTTAATTTTTAAGCGAGATAGGATGATTTTTAAATTGTAATATTGTTTAATAATAAGCAAAGACACTAATGTTAAAACTAACAGCACACAATCAGTTTTTATACACAAAAAAGTATAATTATAACAACATTTACTGTAACATATAATATATATACATAATATTTTCTACTACATCTAGTATTTAAAAAAATTATTGTAGCAAAACAAAAAAAAACCCCTATATTATTGTAAAACTATTGATTATAAATGCTATACAGACTGGGCTGTCCCACAGATATACCCCTTGAATATCTGTGGAGATAATAAAGATAATCAAATTAAATATATTTTTTTTTTTTTTACATTACTCACAATGGATGAAAACTACAAATTTTCATAAAATTTATAATTTTTTTTTTTATTAAAAAATAACTTTTTGTTTTATTATTTTTGAAAAATGTTAGCCAATGTTTTTTGCAAAATACAGTTAGTTATTTTCTAGATAACATTGGTTTTCACATGGATTAGTAAAATTTAAAATAACTGTTACTTAGAAAATGTTCATCGGATATAAATGTGTGATACATTAAAATTTTTCAAAAATAATAAAATAAAAAATTTCTATAATATATAAATATATATATATACATAAAAAAATATGATTTAATTATCTTTATTATCTCCAGAGATTTCAAGAGGAATATCTTCGTGGGACAACCAATATATAATATATTATATGATATATTGCTCACTGTAGAATAGTAATATGTGCTATGAAGCCAGGCATGTAACCAGGAAGGCCATGGAGTCTAGAACCCCACCCTCAAATATAAGTTTCTTACTTAAAAAATCAGATTATTGGGAGTTTGGGGATAAATTGTATGTTAACCCCCTCCCCTCCCGATCAAAAAAAAAAATTCCTAGCTACTTGCCTGTAAAAAGCACTACTATTATTTACCACTGCTGAATGTACATTACTACATACTTCATAGTGGCTATCTGACACCAGTGGCATATCAGTAATTGGGTAGTTTTATGATTGAAAAATGGCTTTCTCTTACCACATTTGACCTTATGTCAAATATGTTAGGGCAATTTTTATTTTATGTCATCAAAAAAAAAAAACGATCAGTGAGAGTGAGCATTCAATAGTAAAACCAATATATTCTCAACTTCACGCAAAATGTATTAATTAAATATTAACCTATTTATAAAACAACATTTTAATTTAGTGATAATAACTAACTAGTAATACATAACTTTAAAATATCTACAATAATAACTTAACTATTTGAATTTGTTCAAAAAATGAACCAAATAGTTGATTTTTACATTTTATTTTCAATAGCAATTGTATTAGATTTTATTTTTCATTATTTACCTTAAGACATAGGCATCAATCTCATCATTACTAGTATAACTGATCACTTCACAACAGGCTGCTTTCAAAAGGTTTTCATATTTTTCTCTAAAACAAATAATTGATTAATTAAACTGGGTGATTATTACAGGATATTATAACATGCAAATTTTATATCTAAATTAAGTTATCTATATTTCCAATAGGTCATTGCCCATAGGTATAGGTTTATACAAACAGTATTAACTGTCTTAATTTTGTATTACCTAATCTAATTTATCTTTGTTCATTTAATAACTCAAATGATATAATGTATTGAAATAATATATATTAATAATAATCATATTGGGTACCTATGTTAAGTTGAAAAATCTAATCTACAAAGTATGAAACATTAATCCTTACGCTAATAATTTTATGAAACAATGGTTCAAATGTATGAATTATTTAGTGCCAAATATCTACATTAGTTTTGAAAACAAATGTATATTCTTTAAATACAATCTAAATGTTTAACAACAATTACTAAATATAGGGTACCTAAAACAATTATTTATTAAGTGTACAAAACTCAAAATTATAAATAATAATTTAAGTTAATTCAGATTAATTTTAAATTATATTAATTAAAATGTATTAACTAAATAATGAAATATAATCGATGGTAATTATAAACTATATGATTTTAAATGTATGTAGATACTTATTACAGATATGTTTTATATGTATTTTTACAGGTACGTACTTTTTATCGCTGAAATACAAGTACTGTATATAATGTATAGTTATAGTAAGCAGCGTAAATTAATTTTAATAGTAATAAATCCTATAAAATAAGCTTATCTATTGTTGTATTAATTAAACACAATGGGCATTCTTTATAACATATCATATCGTAGACAATGATAAAATAAATTATGTTTTGTTAGCTAAGTAGTATAAGTGACCATATGAAAAATGTGTAAATAACACTTATAGGTTTACAATTTTGTAGTAAGTATGTAATTTATAATATTAACTTATTATTATTTATTTTGTGTAAACTTATTAACCTTCGCATACTGGGAATATGTTTTTATTTCATATTTTTGGCGCCGAAAATAATTGGACTGTACCCAAATATTGCACCAAAATAATATTGTTGTTTTTAAAGAAATATATTTGAAAACTGAGTTAACCAACACAAGAAAAAATAAGAATTAGAATTTGTTATTTCATATAAAATAAAATTATTGGAAGTTAGGATTTGCAAGGCCCAAGGCGAAATTTTAAATATTTTCACATTTTATTATACTATAATAATTTATAATTTTTTCAAACGTGCAGGTCCAAATATATGTAAAAACTGTGATGTCCAGGGCCTGTCCTATGCCTTAAGGATAGCCCAAATTAGAAGTACTTATATCCCCATACATCCTGTATAATACAAATAAAAACTAAGTACCTATAATTATTTTTATTATTTTTCATAAACTACTATGCCACTTGTTTGATTGCTTTATTAAACATCCAGAAATAAAATAAACTATATCAATGAAACTAGGCATTTGTTATTTTCTTTGGACATTTCTTTCAAATTAAGCATGTCTATTAGGTATATAATAATTATTTTAAAGATTCAATATTAATATAATTTCTTTTAGATAGTCACCACTAGCAAGATACATATAAGAAATATTTTGTGAACAACTAATATCATACATTTGTGTATAAATTGTATAACTAATTGAATTTATAATAACTAAAATAGTTTCAAGTTTTACTGAAAATATGAAATTAATAAGAACTATACAAAGATGTTAAATTGTAGGTAATTAATTAATTTTATCTTTATTTATTATCTAATATTTTACATATCAGTGTCAATACATTTATCAAATCTAATTTATATTAATATAAGACAAAGGTTAGAATATCTAATAATGATGAGCATTATTTGATTATAGATACGAATACATGATTATAATAATTTATTCTATATTACCCGATTAGTAACTACTAGCTGTTAAAATTTTACAATTTTTTTTTATCTATCTACTTTTTTTTTAATGACTCGTGATGAATTATAACCATACATAAGTACATCTACCGAATAATTAGGCATTTAAGCAATTAGTATTTAACTTATTATAGATGAATTAGTAGGTGATTTTAAATTTAATGAAAATTATTTTTTACATTTTTTAAAAATATGTAATAATTCATATTACGAATTATTTAATTTTTTAAATACTTTTTAAATTTTAAAATTATTATATTGAAAATTCAGGCTAAAATTTAATGACACATGTACCATTAAATACTATGAAATGAAACAAGAAAAATTGAGAAATTGAAAGGGCTAAAATCACCCACAGCACTATCTGTTTAGAAAATAGTAATTAAACACTTAAATAGTTTACCTTGGTATTTTTCTCAAGTCCCCATTTTCTACTTTTCCATCTTGATGGCCAAACCATATTTCCAATAGTTTCTCGGCTCCTTCAAAGAAATCATCAGCAGCCATTTCACCTTTTAAACGAATCAACTTTTATTAAACTACAATTTGAAATTTCGTATACTGCTTAACTGTTTTGAAATGGGTAAATGTAGGCAAAAGAGTATAGGACTAGGTACACATTCAGCCCATTGTTAACCAGCGGATAACCGCTGAGCAAATGAATTCTACATCTCGCCAATGTCCAATGAAACGAAACTTGAAACACCTTGTGACCCTGGACGTACACACATTAACAGAGGGGGAAAGATAACTCACCTCTTGACTGCAGGAACTCAAGTAATACCTACTAATTATTAGCAATAAACTTTTAAAAATATTCTTTCCAATGTTTTAATTTAAACGTGCGCCGTTCAACGAATAAAATACCAATGCATTAAAAATGTTAGCGGCACACACTCTCATGCGTATTAGTCAGTACCAGTACCATAGATAGGTATGTTGTGGTTATCGGCAATTATCGATTTCTGAGTAAAAAAAAAAAGATTTTACGAAAAACAACATAACCTCATATTCGCGAATGATTAGAAATCATGATAACGAATTTATTGACTGCAATGTTTTACTTGTTCGCTTACAGTCCAGTATGTGTTTTTTGTTCTGGTTGTCAAATAGCCATTTAATAATTGCTTAATAAATGCGAATTTTTCGGGTTCGATGTCTCATTTCTAATATTTTTAGAATATTTCTTATCAAATTCAAAAACCTTTCTGGCCATAGATAATGGATATTTCTGACCCCGCGGCCTACATTAATGCAATTATTAAATAAATAATGATGCAAAATATGAAAATATTCGTTTTAAATTGTACAATTATAGTTTATATCTACCTACAATAATAATTATTATAAATTATAGTACTATTCTTTGGTCATATTACCGTTGTTGGTAAATTAAATGTATTTAAATTAATATAAAATATAGAAATAAAAACTTTAATCTATTTACAGAGGGGCACGTGTCCCTGTGCCCCCCCTGGATCCGTCACTGTTTATGTATATATAGTGCTCTGCTAAGTGTACCTGCTGTATTATGAACAAAAACTAAAAATTGGGTTAGGTACCTATAGGTATAATAAGTAGGTGAATATAGGATACTAGGTAGGTAGGTGTAATATTATCAACATAGGTAACTGGTAAGGTACACAATTTTGTTTTCAGAAAAAACATTAGAGACGAAAAATATAACCATAACACCGCAATTAATATTATTTTTAAATGCCGCATACAAGTATTTAAAACCAAAATTTTTTTATAAAACACTTCATAACATTGTAATCCATAAATCATGTACACTATTATATGATATTATTATGGTAACCTACCTTTTTTTACAAACGTAGCAAGTTACTTTTTTAAAATAATAAAATTAAAATAATTACCTACTCATTACATTTCTAAAATTTAATGCCATAATAATTGCATTGCCTTCAAATTTTTACTTACAATTGTTAAGTTATTTTAGGCACTTTCGAAACAAGTAAGTAGGTACCTAATTCATTAGGTCAGTGGCGTGGTAAAAAAATATTATTTAGTAGGGGCGAACACATTTTTGAAGTATTCACCCCTTAAAAACCTACAACACCCACGAAAAGTCAATAATTTTCTTATTATAAAAACGCATAATACACATAATTACCATAGTTTCTAGGCTGCATCGTTGGCCTCAGAGAAGAAATACCTACTGTAGGCGTTTTTTTTTTGTTTCACCTAATGTAATTTGTTTTTATTTTTTTTTTTTTGCATAGAATTATGTATTTTCAAAATTACTTATTATACGTTGCTACTGTATTAGTGTAACTGTCCATGTACCTACAAGTGTATATATTTTCAAAATTTAATTAGCTTGCATTGAAAACTAGAAAATTGACTTGGGCTCTTCTTCAGTTCTTCCCTGCACAGAACAAAGTGTTTGAAAAATATTTATATGAATTTTCATTACCCTAATTGATCATGATATATTAGATAAAATAGTTTGTACCATTATTAAGATGACTTTCTAATAAAATTAATCATACCTAGATCGGCGAAAATTATAGAAAAAAAAAAAATTGAGCACATAGGAACAATTTACTGGCTAATTTTTTTCGCGCAACAGTATTTACTTTGTCGTGTTAACATTTATGACACAATAATACGAGGTACTTACGTGAAAAACTTCCAAATTATACTACAACAACAAAGGTACTACAGAAGTCCGCCCGTTATTCAACACTCACATTATGTCGATTCTTGTCGTATGCGGTGACAATTTTTCATCTACCACGCATCTATACTGAGTCATTCCTACCGACTCGACAATTAAACTTCATCCTAATCAGTTATAATTATTATTTATGAAGCGTAAACGAAATTAATACAAATTATTAATTGTGTTTATATTTATCAGATAATACAATTACGGCATGTGTTATTAAATGATGTTTACTATTATACATTATGTATAAATAAATACGTTTATTTATTTTTTTCTATTATTTATACATTTATGCGTTTGTTCATATTTTAATTTAATTTCAAAAATATAAAGTAGACCGCATACGACAATAATACCCGTGTACCTAGTATGTTGCGTTGCATATTTGTTTTATCTAGTCTAATGTATTCATATTCTATTCTAGACGACATTTTTCAGCAGACACCAAAACACATTTTTTTAGGGGCGGTCGCCCCAGAAATAAATGCAATGTTCTCGTCTCGTCACGACGCTACTGCAATAGGTATCTATATTTTTTTGGAAACTTTTGTCTTTTAAATTCTGAGAGATGAATTTACTGGTTTTACTACTGTATGTGTGGGTTTTTTTTTTTAAATTTATCAACCTACTTCGAGATGTATAGTAGAGTTTATTGTCATAATAGTTCTTATTCTGTACCTATAATTTAAGTTTTAATTGTTTTTAAATAAAATTATACAAGTACAAGTTATACTGTACAACCAAGCTATGTTTTTTTCCAGATTTTTTTTGTGACAAATAATTAGTGAAGAAGTGGATAATTCGGGCGGCCGTGTTAAAGTATAGTTACGTATTTCACGTTATTTTTCACGTATTTTAGTGTTAGAGTGCTTTTCCCCCGTTTGTTTTTTTCAAAAATCTTGCTCTGGTTATCGACTTCAGTGGTAATTCCTACCCTGGTATTAAATTTTGTCTCGTTGATGCATTTTTTAATTTCCTGGTAGTTTTGTTAATAATTGTGAATAAACGATAATAATAAGGCATGCCATGACGGTTTATATTATTTTAGATTTTGTTTTATGTTAAATTAATGGATCGAATGAATTTATCCTAAATACGCCACTGTAGCCTTAGTTACAAGCCTATCTACAGCTCTTGATTCTTCAGGTTGCACGAGCTTGTTTAACATATTTTGTTTTTAAAAGATAAAAACCTATTGAGAAGGTTTATAATAATACACAATGTAGGTACCCAAGAATCTATATCATAAATACTATAAATATAATATAATTCTACCTGCAACTGTTTACCTATTCATTATTATTATGTTTTTCTTTTGCTTACTCGTTGACATTGTTGATGCACCTTTATCATTAATAAACAAACAAAAAAGATGAATTAAATATTCAACCTATTGTTCGTTTTAAAGTGTACAATTTTTACATGGATTTTTACCCTATTGTGTAGATTCCACACCTTCACAATTAATGCAGTTTGTAGGTACCTACTGTGAGTATAGAGTGGATAGCTGGTGTATTTCTTATCAGAAGTGTACTAGGTACCTGTATTCTTAAAACCGAACGTAGTTATAGTAATATACTAGGACCTAGTTACTAGGTAATGTGTATACATTTTAAACGTAGGTATCCATACATTTTTTATTAATATTAATAATGTCATTTATATATACATATATAAATATAGTTAGGTATGATTTTAAAATTATGCGAATTAAAATACATAGGCAATAATATAAAATGTAATTGTTTGTTCGTACACGCATAATGTAATAAACAGCCAACATCTGTATTTTAGAATTATTCGCGAAATCTGATGAAACCAGCCGCATAGTATTTATATAGGTTCCAAGCAGGTAAAATATGAAAGTTAATATATTATAGAAGGAATGAAACAAACGTTTTGAAATACGCATTACAAGTATATAATTATGAGTAAATGGGTACACATAATAGCGTTTATTAATAATTATAGTACATAGAAGTAGGATGTCTACTCTTATATAGGCGAAAGTACCTATGCGAAGGAGAAAATAAATTATATATATGCCACGTGAAGCCGGCAAATTGAACAAATCAAATTTGTTGTCCGTCTATACCGTTGTAGTGTGTGTTGCTTCTAATTTATCGATCTACATAGCAACACAATGTGATACCTTCCTATTCAGTACCTATTCATAATGTTTTGCAACACCTGTTTAATTTCAACGTATCGACATTATGTATAACACCCACCTACAGTACAATGAATATAATATTGTCATAGGTATCGTACACAATATGTGATGTGTGCGATATCCGCCGAATAAGCATATAGGTAATAATGCAGATACCGACTACTGAGTAGTAATGATGATGTATTGAGTAGTTAATATCTTTTCATTATCCATACGCTGAAGTACAATCTACTAATACTTAAAATTAAACGTCAAACAGTTATTGGAGTATTAAAGTATTAAAGTACTTATTACGTAGGTGTTAAATAATAACCTTAGTCTTACCATTACTTTGTAAAATGCCTACCCGTAGGTATTTGACTTTACGACCTCAAAAACTTTAGGTTTTCAAAAAATTCACGCCTCGCATCGCGACAGGCGCAAGGCCTGGTTAGGTACCTTTTTCAACTCGATTTGCTGAATCGTTTTCGCCATTTATCGATTTTGTCAAATATGTTTCTACCTGTATTATTGTCTGAGAACCCCTAGTTATAATAATGATAAATCTATAACCAGTTATATCGGTGGATGTTAGAATTCGGGATAAAGCATTTGATATTGAAGTGTATAAACGACAATACACGGAATAGTTATCTCTATTACCTATTAGATCTACCTATGCAACATTATTAAAATACTTGTTAATATTTCAAACGTTATCGAAGAATATTTAAAGAAAAACAATTTTAGTATGGAATTTGTGTGAAAAAAAAAAAAAACACGCAACAACAAATTGCAATGTATTACAAATTTAATTATATAGGTAATGATTACTTTAATAATAACAGGAAAAAAACCAATTTTTGGAGGTCGATGAGAACCACTTCTTTGCGGTGGCCTCTAGGTATCAAACCCAATGAACGGTTCTCGGACTATAATGTTTAGACAGATAGCAAACGATTTGACGGATACGTCAAGATTCGTCAAGGATAATCGAACCTTTTTAAATTTTTAAATTTTGACGGAAACGACGACCGATTGCCTCCGATAATTTTTGTAAAAAAATTGATTTTAGATTCATAAATCTATTTGTGTTTATTTTGTATTTAATATAAGTATTATATCAAATAAAACACAATTTCCACTTGATTCCAACTATTTGGGGTCGGCCACTCTCGTCTTAAACTTCCACTTACTCGATCTCCCACATCGTCCTCCCATACATCGTCGTCCTCCGAAATCATTCTCAATCGCATCTAACCACCTCTTTTAAATGAATGCAAATAATAATTTTTACTCGTGCGTTCAGTCTTATTCGCTTATGTTTTAATGTAATGCAATTGTGTGAATTGATTTGATCGTTATTAACATTTATTTCTATACCGGATTGGGGATCGCACGTGTACCTATACCGATAATCTTCGTGTGTTAATTTTGAATCAATTGTTCGTTGAAGTTCATGCTCGGACGCTTGTGACTATAATTTAGTACAGTACTATAATTCATAATATAAGTGGTGCTAATTCGTTTTGCAATAAAATAATAAAACGGCGTTGTTAGACGTCAGAATAAAACGCAAGTTCAAGATAACATGACATACTGATCACGTCAATGAATACGCTACAGATCCACCGCTATGGTGTTTAAGCAGCATGCGATTTCATACTAGTGCGTTATTTTTAATTTTCTTCATTGTGAAATTCGTCTTCTAAACACGGGCCAGCAAAAACTGATCCCATCCCGGATAATGTACCAAAATGCCAAATATATTATAATCGGTAATACCCGGAACCCGTGAATAGGTATAATAGTAGATATACGTAGTAGGTATTTTAATACCCGCCTATCGTATCTATAGATTAAATCGCAACTCCGGTCGCAACCGACAAAGAAGCCATTGCTGGGATGGTCACAAACATTCGGAATCGGATAGACACGCGAAAAAGAAGAAGAAGAAGATCAATTAAATGTTTTTTTTTCTTTTCTGTAATAAACACCACCGGACGGGCCGGGAAAAGCAACGCAAACGCGGTCTATCCGGCGCACTCTCCAAGATGGAGCCGCTAGTGAGATGGCGAGACAGCTCAACCGGGGGCAACGGCACGGCGGCACCCGGCCGCCGGATCCGCAGCGCCTGTTTCACCGTTACATTGCTGGTAAGGCTAAAAGTCTGGCACTCCGACTGCGGGGATTGGCTACCACCCGATGGGGCTTTCGTGCAACCGCATTGAGACTTCTATATGCCGGAGCGGTGGATACAAAATGTCAGCCTAGCTGCTACATCGATTCGACATAAGTGACGTCGCGGTGTGTGAATGTGACGAGCCACTCACGGAGGATTCGTGGCATGTTCTTTCGCAGTGCTCACTGCACGCCGAGTTACGTTCGCAACTTACCGAGGCCCTGTGCGCTCCGGGGGGCCGTGGAGTGCTGCCGACTCGGTGCCGTCTTTCCGGTCACTCGTGGCTCGCGAGCGTTTCGCGCGGGCTATTCTCCCGCGAACGGAGCGGCGTTAAACGTGCGGAAGTATCGCGGACAAGCTAAGGGGACGCTAGTCCCCGACGCCGAATAGATGCAACACAGCCATTCCAGAATGCGTAAGCGTGCTAAATGGCAGTTGGTCAGCAGGGTCAACTAGAAGACGTTCCAGCATCTTCGGCCCGAATTAAGTCTTTCCTGCGAGAAAGCACGCGACGCCGGCCGCGGGCGGTTAATGATCCAGAAACTGATGTGGGGTGGTTCGGTGCGGCGGGGGCAACCCCGAAATCTCAGCGTGTCTCACCCTGACGTTGTCCTCCTGACGCGACGTATCGATCAGTCATGCCGCGCGGAAGATTAAATGGTACCCGACTATGAATCAAAATATTAGTCGAGAGTAATATTTTTGACTGTAAGTACAACACAGTTATTGAAAAAGACGAACATACTTAGGCACGACGGGTGCAGCCACTGTTGTTGGTGTGAAGTTGGGAAGGTAGGATATAGAGGGGCAATTAATTTGTGTCTTTAAGCAACGATGACCCATTGCTTACTAAAAACGATTATGAGCTTAGTCCAATCGATAATGATGCTTTGTCAACATTATATGTATCGTATTATGGTAAAATAATTAAGTAGGCATTATATATTTCCTTTAATAATATTTGTTTAATATTGTACCGATTTTCCCGGTTTTTCACATTTGCTGGGAAAATCTTGAGAAAATCAAAAAATGATATTTTTAAAATACCCTCCCAGTCAGACTTCCTTTCAGAGAACGTGCTATCGTTGTAAATCGGAGCAAAATTAATGGTAGAACTTTTTTTCATGGGGAAAAAAAGGCCGAAATATTTTTCAACTAATTCCTACAGTTCGTATATTTTACCCGTTTTTCACATTTGTTGAGAAAACTCCTGGAATTATATAAAAACGACGTCTTTAAAGTACCGACCCAAGAAAATTTTCTTTCAAGAAAAGGGTCGAAAAAGTGTTCACATAAAAAAAAAATAAACAACTTTGTAACACCAATACATTCTTCACTACACTCAGAATCTAACATTATACACACATCTATTATTATATACAGTATTCAACAAGTCTGGTACCTATTTCACGATGCATGATAATAATAATATATTATAATATCATAACTGACAATAGGTAATATGAAAAAAATATGCATTATGGATATTGAAGGTTACGATATTGCGGTCGTCAATCAAAATGTATATTAGGTTGGGTAGGTACCTATACTTATCAGGTACATACGTTTGGTGTTTAATATATTGTATAGGTTATACGTATATGATACGATATATTGTATATGTCATACGATATATCTCTATGGAATTTTCATGTATTCGTATATATTTCTTACAAAATCTCTCTGTAGTTATTATTATGTCCGAATAAAATTTTGGCACACTTCATAATTGCCGAATATTACATCATGTTATGAATGTGTAGGTTGTAGTTAGCTTATCTATATAAAATGTTTTCAAACGCGTGAACTAGATTTATTTGTATTAAATAAAATAACTTTTAAACAGTGTGAAATTGAACTAATTATTGCTCGAACTGGACAAATAAATGAAAAGGGACTATAGACTTGAGCAAAATTAGCATCCCTTACAATTGTTGAACTCGACCTAACCCTAGCGTCAGGCTGACCTCCCGTTTTGTGTCCACCGTTGCGTCCTATGCGTTCAACTTCAAACAAATAGTTGAGGTACGTTTACATTTCTGAAAAATTAATCGAGGTACTCCGCCATCTCCCCTATCCGAGCACTGAAAATAATATAATTATTTTATCTGCAAGAAATTATCATAATTTGTAGGTACAGATTACATTTAATTTGATAAGAGAAAAAGGCCCGTCTTCAAAGGAACTGCAATAACTAATGATGGATAAATAAATTAAAATTTGAATTATAATAAAAAAAAAAGAACCGATACTGTTGATGGGTTTACCATTGTTGTGGGTGGAAAGTTGTCAAAGCAGGATACATAATGTTATTTAATTTATTATATGTACATTCCTGTCAATTACTTAATCAATGATCATCTCTTAATAGTGATATAACTCAAATAATTACAATTTTAAAAAGATCTGACACTGCTAACTAAAAACATTTTGATTTTACACGTCCACGGTCGTCATTAATGTAATGTCTGTGAAGATAGCTCCGTTATAGTTAGCTCTTACATCATTGATATAAAAATGGTTACTGTCATGTCTATTATATTGCGTTCACCAAAATAATTCGGGAGCAATTTAAGATGTTTAAATTTCTAATAAATATACAGTCTACTTGCGATATAATGAATTTCAAAGGACAGAGGAAAAAGTTCGTTACATCCAGATTTAAAAAAAAATAATTCAAAATTTAAATCAACACACTACAAAAACATATTCGTTATGCTCCAGTAGACGTGTATCTTATATACACACGAATATATTATGTACTAATTAAAAAACGGGCATACTTTGCACGTAGGTGTAACCACTGTTGTAGGTGGGAAGTTGGGAAGGTAGGATATAGAAAGGAATTCAATATAAATATATAAGCAAAGAAATTGCTAGCGAAAAACCGATTCTGAGCGGAGTTCAGTTCATAGTGATGCTTTGCCAACAATATATAATATGTCATATTGTGGTAAAATAATTAAATAGGCATTGTATATTTTCTTTTATAATATTTGTTTAATATTATACCGACTTTCCCGTTGTTCCTATGTTTTATTCCGGTTTTTCACATGTACCGGGAAAACTATTGGGAAAATTAAAAAATTACCTCCATAAAGTATCGCCCCAGTCAGATTTCCTTTCGGGTATCCGTCAAGGATCCACCATTACCCATTAATTAAATAAGAAGGGTGGCAATCGCCAGCCTTTACTGCTGGTTTCGTCTTTTTAATCACGTGGTTAAATCGTGCTGGTTTCGTCACTTTTATCAAGTGAAGTAGATTAATTTAAACGATATTTTATTCTGCACAAAATTACCCGTTTCAGCGATTTCGCATTAAAATGCACGAATTCGTATTTTCTCGATTTTTATTTGTATTTTTCGTAATAATCAGTTAAGTATTACAAGAATTACACATATATTATTATTTTGCAATCCGTGATACTTTATTGTACAGTTTTAAAACTTATCTTTATTATGGTAAGGATGATATGCGACCGTCATGCGAATGGCTATAATACATGTATACCCTGCAGTCTCCAAATACAATCATAAATAATAATATAATGAAAAATAAATACGTATATTCAGTAATATTTCGAAGACAAAAATAAAATTTGAATTAAGTATTTTGAACGAATTGTTATTAAATTAAACTACCGATACACCAAACATTTAGTTTTGCACGTTTTTGCTGCACAAAAATCCGGTCTTTGGTTACAAGTTATCACTCCAACTCCAAAAACAATAAAAATTATTTTCCGACCATCTATGTCGTAAACG
The DNA here is from genome assembly GCA_902439185.1 of Cinara cedri. NCBI lineage: Eukaryota > Metazoa > Arthropoda > Insecta > Hemiptera > Aphididae > Cinara > Cinara cedri. Next base: position 20,124 of record CABPRJ010000556.1, on the reverse strand, counting down.
GTTGTGGTTTTTATTTAACCTTATACGCGACACCCCGATTTCATTGTTTTAATGACCTCTATAAAAAATCGTTTGACAAAACTTGAACAATACGATACACGGTAAACGTAATGCCCGTGGTTTTCGGCGACCCCCCGACCCGGGAACCCCTCGTGGCCCGCGCCCCGCAGGTTGAAAACCATTGGTCTGCCGGACTAGTAAAAACGCCGATGTCGTATACCGTTGGCGTGTGCTTGCGGCCGTGATTGAACAATATGGGCCCGAGCCCAGTAGTTTCTTTGTGTTGCATTTCATTTTGTTATATTTTCGCCAACTTGAGACCTTGCAATTACCAGAATCAATCGTCGACCCACGAATAACCGGACTGCAATAAACCAGTTTGTTCCGCACCATAAGCGCGTGACACGATTTCACTGTTTTCGTGCGTCTAGAGAATTAATGACGCAACATTATAAGAAATTGAATTACGTATTCGTGTATTATTATTATTTGTTACGTGCATACGCATTAGGCGTGTTACGGCGGCGCACTTTTCGACGACGCCGGGTTGTCGCGGAATCGGCAAACGACCGAATACTCCGTTCGCCCGGTGTTTTCGGTCACCGATAAACAGTCTGCCGACGGAGAGTGTCTCGTTCGTTCGTTCGTTTTAATCCGTAACGAAAACGTTTTGGCGAGTGGCCGACCGAGTAGCGCGGCACAACGGCGAACGGAACGCAACAAACCGTTTACCGAGGGTCGCCGAAACCCGTCCATTATCGTCGCGGGCAGGTGCATTTCGGAACAGTAACTTCGATAAAACACCGTTTCTCGCTTATTTCGAACGACTTCGGCGTGTGGCGACCGCGGTCAAGGACCCCTGGAATCGCGGTTGCGACGCAATTATTTTCTGCAACACGCAGTCTAATCACGGACGTAGATAATAAATATAGTAGTATAGTTATCTATGTCGGCGCCACGGACCTTTACCCGGTGATCCGCGCGTAATACGATATTCATACGCGTCGTGCTCGCCGGCCAGCTGGCCGCAGGTAGCGCGGAACAATTATCTACATCCGTGATAATACCCCGTCTGCGGGGCCGCGATAACAGAATACCGCCGTTGCTGCATGGTTAATGGTTAATTAACCCTGTCCGGACGTTTCGACGTCAGTGCGTTATCAATTACCAACGACAATTCGCGTTCGGTGTTTGTAATTTTTTGCGGAAAACGTACCGAACGATGTTCTCGTTTCGTTTTCTGTGGCGCGCGCGAACCGGTGTGCACTGCAACTAACTACTCGCGATCGCGATTCCTACCCAACCGCGAACATAATTATTAACCCCGCCCAGTTATTGGTACATTGTTGTTGCACGGGCATCACGACTACTTTACCCATAGCCCACCGTTGATATTTTCCCCGGTTTTCGAATTTTTTTCGTTAAAGTTAATTAAATTTCTGCGACATCTTCAGGAAACAATGGCCGGTAATAAAAAGGTAATGTCAATTGTTTTTGTCTTGTTAATAATCGTTCACCGAAGTATCAACGGGCACGTACTTACGAAATATTGTGCCTACCCATATTGTACATTATCGACTATGATTTTGAACGGGGGTTTCTCTATTGTATAGTACTGTGAGACCTATTTTGTCGCAACACAATTACCGTTGCCAACTGTTGATTGGATAATTAAAACTAATCACTAATTTTACTCTATTTTCTGGCTGCAAACGTATTGTTTTGTGTTACAGTTTACTTGTGCATAATTGTGGATTGCATTAGCTTCTATTATTCGTAATATTAAATGTGATATTGGTATTGCCGTTCGACAGAGTAATTAAAAATACAAAATACAATACTGCCGTTCCGTTCCGTTGTCCATTTTGTTTTTAAGAGGCACCGTGGAATTTATTATTACCTGCATATTTGTATAATATGCAACAATTGTATACATAATGTCATTATTAATGAATAAAATAAATGACAAATGAAAATTATAGCCGTTTCATTTATTATTAACGTTCACAACTGAAGATAACAGATATACAGATATTATTTATTGTTATTAAATAATATCGAGTTTTAATTTTAAATGAGTCATGTAATGGTTTATCGAGGTGGGTGATTTATTTCATACGAATGAACTTACTAAATAATGGTGTGGTGAGACTTAAATGGTATGTTGTGCCTACATTTTTTTTTTTTTTTTTCATTTTTTTATGTTAAATTAGGTACAATTATTAACTACCAGGTATGTGTAATTTTGGTAGTTTACATTTATGTGCCTTGCGAATGGTACCAATTTGGATTTTTTTTTCAATTATATATATTTTGTCTTGTTCTCGTGTATTGTCTGATTAAAGTTGATATTTTATAGATAGAGGACAATTTTAAATTTCATTAAAATAAAATAAAAATGGTTGCTAATTGCGTTATACATAATTTTTAAACTAAAAACAGTTTTTATAAATAAGTTTTTCTATAGTTTTTATAAATACTAATAATTTAAAATTAAAATCATTATCATATCTATTATGTTTAATGCCTACATATTAATTAGAAAACTGATTTCCATATACCTACTTGAAATCCTCAAAAAAAACATTTAAAATCGTAAAAAAGGTATAGAAAAAACACTCTTAAAAATATTTTAAAGTGTTTTTTCCAGGACTTTTTGAGGTTTTTAAATGCTTGTTTTGTGGATTTTAAGTGGATATAAATCTGTTCCCTAATAATAATAATTGTTCATTTATTACTCACCGTTTTTAAAACCTAACAATACATAAATATATTAAATATACCTAACTATGTACTTATTTATTATTGTATAATTCTTAACAGTTGAAACAGTAAAATATTTAAATAGTATTTATTATTTATTCGTTTAGTAAATGACATTTTAAAATAATGAATAATGTATAATGTATTTTTTATTGTTCCATACTTTATTAGGCATTTTAAATTAGCAATAAGGTTTGAATTAATTTGAGCAATATAAAACATATATTTATACAATGTATATTTTTTCAGGAAAAAGTGGAAAAAGTTCATGTGAGGAAGAGTCGTTCGCCGGCCAAGAACCTAAGAACATCAAATACTTGTAACTGTTTGTTATATGTACTTTCATTTATTCGATTCATCTATGACTACATTGTATCATTTGTTTTTGACTATGTATACAAAGATACACCATCAAAAACATTACCGCCAGTAGAGGATAAACTAGTTCTTGAATCTTGTTCAACTATTGTCAATAAGATTAAAAATAAAGAAGTTACGTGTCGTCATGTTACTGAATGTTTCATTAAACGAATTAAACAAGTGAATTCAATCTTAAATGCTGTGGTTGATACACGTTTTGAAAAAGCTTTAAGTGAAGCTGATGAGTATGATAAACTCATTGAGTTGGCTGATACAGAAGAAAAAATTAATTTAATTTTTGATGGTAAACCATTATTTGGTGTACCATTTACATCTAAAGAAAGTACTGGAGCGAAAGGAATGGCTTGGACTTTTGGTATGCTATCTAGAACTGGCATTAAATGTAATGAAGATGCAGAAGTTGTTAAATCTTTAAAAACGGCTGGTGCAATACTCATAGGAGTAACAAATGTCCCAGAAATAAACTTATGGTGTGAAACAAGAAATAAAGTTTATGGACAAACAAATAATCCATATAATACAAATTTTACAGCTGGAGGTTCTTCTGGAGGAGAAGTACTGTTAATATATTATCAAGTTTAATAAAACATATAGTGAAAGAATATTTGTTATTTTAGGCTAGCATAATATCAGCTTGTGGTAGTCCTTTGGGTCTTGGTACAGATATTGGCGGATCTGCACGTATACCTGCATTCAATTGTGGTTTATTTGGGCATAAGTTAACAACAGGTAAGCTAATAATTTGTTTATTTTGAATTTTGTTTTAAAAATTGCAATAATTCGTATAGATCATGTTTGTTAATTTATTTTAGATACTTTGTTCTTTATTTACATATGAATGGTACAGGGGAAGGAGAGCTATTAATCTATTTTTGAAAATTGTTCAGCAGATTTAAATTTTTCAACTGCTCTATGGACCACATTATTTTGCAACCATTATATCCAATATTTTACCTTCAAAATTACCCAATTAAAATTTGTTCATCAAATAAAACTCAACATTTGATAATAGTTTCAAAGCACCATCAAATGTTATTATCAGAATTGAAGAAATGGACTACTATTTTTCTTCCTCTGTGCTCTTTGTATGGTTTACTGCTATTTTAAACTGGATATGCAGGAAGTTATACAAATTTTATTTTCACTTTTAAAAGTAGTAGGTTTAGATAAAATATATTTAACAACATATTGCTATTTTGTCATTTTGGTTTTAAAATTTGTTTAGGACTTATAAACACCAAAGGTATGACATTTAGAAAAGGTACAGAAAAGCATACAATGGTCAGTGCAGGACCTTTAACTAAATATGCTCAAGATCTAATACCGGTAATTAAAGCTTTTCTTGGACCAGAAAAATCTTTGGAATTCAAAATTAGCCAAGAGGTAAAATGATATTTAATTATTTTGATTATTATAATTTTCTTTTGCTATAATATGAATATGTACTGTGCATGATGATCAATCTATAGTAAGACATTAATTATATTGGAAAGTTTTAATTTTTTTTTAGAATTTGTTTTATAGAACATTTAAGAGACAAGAAGCTCTACAGTTTTACGTTTATATGTTATTTTTTGTTACCCTTATTTTTGGAGGTAAAACCACTATCTATTTTCGATTTTCAAATGGCAATCTATATTACAAATTCCTTAAATAGATATAGTATATTAGTTAAAATACATTTTACTGTTCTCCCCCGATCCAAAATTAAAAAGTGGAATATCTCGTTAACGGATGAAAAATGCCTATACTATTATTTATTTTAACTAATATTCCATATACTTATGAAATTTTTAATGTAGGCTGCTATTTGAAAATCAAAATTAGGTAGTAGTTTTACTCTCAAAAATAAAGGTAACAAAAAATAACAAATGTAAAATTGTAGAGCTGCTTGTTTCTTAAATGTTCTATAAAATAAAAAAGTTAATATTTTCTGCAATAATGAGTGTTTTATGATAAATTGATCACCTTGTATATGTTACATTATTGTCTGTATTGTACAATGGATCCCTGTTTTTTTTCTATATTGGGTATATGATTCATCTATTAATTTGAGAATAAGATTAACTGCATCAAATATGCTATTAGAAATTACCTAAAAACTGGAAGCTAATAAAAATTGTTTAAGATTTTAGAAACAGTGAAGTTTAATATAGCATTCAAATTAAATTGTCATAACAGTTTTCCATACCAATTTTAATTTACATAAAAGTAATATACAAATTGAGGGAATAATTGACTAAAATCAGGGAGAATACAAAATTCAATTAATAAAATGGTACAAGTAACATTTTAACAATTTTAATGAACTAAAATAAATAATACTTAATTTTTATTTTATTTTAATTATAGGTATATAATATCAAATTCTCCACCTTGTTTAAATAAATACTAGTAATAGGTTAAATATTTTAATAGTTTAATTATTTAATAAACCCAATTCAGTTATAATGATTACTACTGATCTTTGTCAAATTAATTAAAATATAGTAACAGTAGTAGTTATAACTCATTATAAATTACAGAATGTACATTTTTTAAATATTATATGATCATTTTTAATTCAATTGTAAAATGATTATCATTGGTTTCATTTAAATTATTTTGAATTTAAATTTAATTAATAAAATTAGCTTTGAATATATTTGTCAATGTTAAATAATCAATAGTAATGTTATTATATTAATAATATTATATAAAAAAAAAAAATTAAAATTGTTAAAGTATAAAATATACAATTCTATTATTACAACAACATTTATTCCAGTATTTTGATATTAAACATTATTATTTTATTATTTATCGAAATAAACACATAATAAATTAAATTAAAAATCTAGTATCAAAGTATTATTAATATACCATAAATTAATTATCTAGGTTGATCTTCAACTGATGTAAAAAATTCTATAGTGTTTAAATTAGGTGTCCATTTAGTGTAAAAGTTCACAATTTAGAGAAAACATTGATCCATTTTGTGAGACAGAAATAACACAAATTGAATGTATTGACTAAATCTAGTATAATAATTCAAAATTTGTTTTTATCAAGTTGGTACATTTAAATATTATATTAAAACTGAGAAAATTGTTGTTTTTTTAAAAAAAATCATAATTTTATTAATAATAAATTTGTAATATTTTTTTAGGTTGATCTGTCTAGTTTGAAATATTATTATGTTAATGATCCTGATGATTTACGAGTTAGTCCTATTAGTGATGATTTACAAATAGCTTTAGATCGTGCTGTGAAATCTATAACTGATATAACTGAACTGCCTCCACTTAAAGTAAAACTATCCGGAACAAGATACAGTTATAGTTTATGGAGGTATTGGATGACAAGAGAAGAAGAATCTGATTTTGCAGCTGCTTTGGGAAATAATCAAGTAACTAATTTAAATTAAGTTAAAAAGTAATTTTAAATTGATTATTTTTATATTACTATTACAGTCTAGAGTTTCTGTTTGGTCAGAAGTTCCAAAAACCATTTTATGTCGTTCAAATCATACTTTAGCTGCAGTTTTAAAATTAATCGATATGCAATTACCGAAAGTAAATGAAACCTGGGCTCTCGCTGAAACAGAAAAACTTTCAAATGAAATATCGGTAAATTTATAATCTACTTATATTTAATTTTAAAAATAAGTGTTGAGTGTTACCACTGGGTAATTTTCCATATTCTAAATACTCAATGTTATTACTCATATTTTTCATCCCAATTGCAGAATGTATATACTTGTATAGATTTGTAATTTACTTTATCAAATAAAAAAAATACAAATACCTATAATATGATATAACTGGTTCAAATATTAAAAATAAATTATTATTTTCTTTACATTATAATAATTAAATTAATTTGTACTACATTACGTTCTTTTATTTAGTAGTTATTATTGATTATAGAATACAAATAATAATTGATAGTGATGTGTGTTGTGTAAGTTGTTTTTAGTATTTATTGTTTTTATGTTTTAGACATTACTGAATGATGATGGTGTACTACTATTCCCTTCATCTCCAACCACAGCTAAACATCATTGTGAACCGTTTTTACATCCATACAATTTTGCCTATTGGGCTATTTTCAATGTGTTAAAATTACCAGTCACTCAAGTGCCTCTTGGCTTAGGTAAAAATGGTTTACCATTAGGAATACAGGTATGTTAAACTGACTTATATGATATATTTATTAGAATAATGTAAATTTTCTTCTTCGGCTTCATCTCAATTATTTAAGGTAGGCTAAACTTTTATTTAACTTGATCTCTTCCTCGCGTACACCGGCTGTCCTCATATTCTTAATTTCACCCAACTACTTTTTTTTTGGTCTTCCTCTCCATGACTTTCTTCCTATGTTTGTTTTTATTACAACTTATTACTACTCTGATTCCTCTCCCAATAACATGGCCAAACTATCTCAGTCAATTTTCTCTCATTTTGTTAACTATCGAAGCCTCACTTAAGATACCTCTTACTCATTCCTCTTCCTTATCTCTGCTACATTTATTCTTTGTTTTATTTTTCTGTCTACTACCCAACACTTGAAACCATACACCATAGTTGCTATAATCACACTTTTGTTGAACTTGTTAAGTCTTGTTGGAATTCTCTTGTCACATAAAATATATTACACTGTTTAATAGAATTTTACATCGGCTTTGATCTTTTGTGATAGTTTGTCATTCCATGGGAATAATCTAAACCACTCCCACAGGAGGAGTAATGTTAATAATAGTGCAAATTTAAACTAATTTCATTAATTATTATTTTATAGGTGGTTGCTGGTATGCACCAAGATAGGTTGTGTGTAGCTGTTGCAAATCACTTAGAAAAAATATTTGGTGGATGGAAACCTCCTTTTATAACAAACATAGAATAATTTAATTTTAAATATTATAATATTAAATGGGAAATTATAATTTGAATGGTTTTGGTTAATTGGTTGATTGGAGAAAATAATTTTTTATCTATTTTTGTATATCTACTATCAAATAATAATTATAGTTACCAATTTTTATATTTTGTTGGAATAATATGTGATAGTACTATTATGTTTGTATAATATTTAAAAAAAATTTTTTTTAGTATTTTACTTAAAATTAATATATTCTGGACAATAACTTGTGGACTAAATTTAGTTTTAATAATTTATATTTTTGTAAAACAAATATTGTATTGAAATATGAATATATTTGTATTTGTTTTGTACATGGGATTCTTAGATAGAAATCTACAATATATTGGGGAATTATGTTTGTTTTTGTTATATATTATTTAGGAATTGAATGTTGGTCAGTATTTTCTATAGAGTATTTTTGGAGATAACGTCACTCGCCGGATAAATTTAATACTATTCAAAAAAATAATCAGCTCCCACTGCATGATATTATTTGTCAGCGGCGGTGGATGGCTGTATTGCTGTATGGGATTACGGCAGCCGGCGGTTCAATAATTCTTTGTGCACTTACACACCACTATGTCTTATGGTAGTTGTACCAGAAGTGGAAATGAAATTGTCAAATGCGCATGCACGCCTGGTACAAAAATTGTAATTGCCTGTCGTATTCCATGACTGATACTGCTGTGGACGCTGTGTATTGTGTATAATGGCACATAACACTTGTTTTTCTCAAATTTCACAATTAGTATTTCATTAATTCCATAAAATAATTTGTATTCTTGTCTCAAATAAATATGAATGTATTTCTAGTTTATAATATATATTATAATAATTAATAATAGGTTTTTATATTATAGTATTATAATAATGTATAGTTTTTAAAATTGTAGGTGGTGCACTGTTCTTGTGCACCATAGCATGAGCCGCCACTGATGTATTAGTACCTATTATAAAGTTAAGTACTTTATATTATAAGTATAACAAATTTAAATGTTTTCCTATTGTATTAGGCTGTACTAAATAATTTATTAAAGTTTATAATACTCAATTATAATAATATTGTGCAAGGTATTTTAAAGACTGAGTGCCTAATGGTTATATAAAGTTAAAATATATTGTTTGAATTTATTTAGTGTTAAAAAATATAATGTGATGATTTTATAATTATTAATAATACAGTATATTTTTAAACAAGTAGTGAAATGAAACCTGGTCTATATAGCTCATAATTCATTTGAATATATGAAGAATATTGACATTAATTTAGGTACTTATTTTATTATCTATATCTAAAAATCCAATAAATATAAGTAAACTAATAAGTTTTATTATGTACCATAGAATTGATAACTATATTTTATTATGGAGAAACTATTTCATTAGGTACTGGATGCTGGTTTGGCTAGGAGGGTTAAAGAGATTTATCTCCATGGGTAGGTGAAAATATGATTGTGAATGCATAATATATTATATGCAATATAACACTAATTATAACCCAGTGATTTTGGTATCAAATTATTATGTCATTGATGATAAGTACCCAACTATCTACTTAGGTACCTAAACCTATCTAACAACAAATGTTATTGAAGAGGCGCAGAAACACTATTTTTCTCAAGAGGGGCTAAAATATTATACAAGTTTATAACCTCAATATTTCCTCTCCTTGAGAAGGGCTCAATTTATGCCTTATGTTATTTATTTTTTTACTCTTCAACCAATTTTCAAAATTGATTAGTTATGTACTGAACCAGAATATAGATTTTTTTTTCAAACGTGTAGATAAATAATATAATATGTTTATGTTATGGTTATTTAATTGGTTTATATACAATTTGTTTTTTAACATGAATGATAAACTTCTTTTCCTTGCATGTGAACTGGAACTGCATTATAATGCATTCATAGCGTTGGCTTCAGCACACCTTTGGATACAAACACAAATTAAAACATTTTTATTCAACAAAAATTGTATTAAATTTTTGTAGATGCAAGGAATATCGACATTCAACAGTACTAGGTAAGTGGTTACTTACTCAAATACCAAGTCTGTAGTTTAAAAAACTGTTGACAAAGAGTAATAGTGGTAAGTCATGTTTTAGAGTATTTAGTTATTGCTTTACTTTAATATGTGTGTTTACTATTTTTTTGGCAAAAAAATTTCTATTTGTAAAAATGCTTTGATTTGTTCACACATTAAGTAGGTAATTAAAAAATGTGTAACTTCCATCCAGTAGTATCTATTTAATTAAAATCATTTTATGAAATTTCCAACAATTAAAGTATAAGCAATGTATAATTTAGTAATGTTATCTCACTACATTCTTGTTTAACTTACTTACCTTTAATGGTTATTAGAATTCTCTTGTCTAAACCTGATGTGCTCCATTTTATCCAACTACACTTAATTCTATATAAAGAATGGACATAGTGTACATATCCAGGGGTGGACTGCTAGTTCATAGGCCAGTCATTTGTTTTAAAAAAGGTACTAGTATTATCTACTTGACTATGATAAAAAAATAACAAATACAAATTTGATTTTGGGGTTTTTTATATTGTCACTATTGTAAGCTATTGCATTAGTATTCATTATTTGAAGGGGATGAATAAGCGATTAATGCCTCTAAAATTTAGTTTTTCTACCAATTTATCGTAATTAGTGGTTACACTCCTTATATGACATGCATGGTAGTGTAAGTAAATAAGAAAGCTGGGAAAATATAAGATACAGAGTAATTTAGTTTATGAACTGAAAGATTACACTAAGAATCTAAATTGAAATTAATGTATATGATAGATATACTTACCTATGTGTATTGTATATATGTGCATTAGTATAATATCAAATGCCAAACAAATTTCAAGTTGTATTATTGTTATATTTAAAGATAGTTATACCAAATGTACAATTAGTTATTACCCATACGATTAGGTACCTATATTAATTTAAAACATTTAAAACATGAGTTCAGTTGAAGCTAAACTATTAGTATCATGATTCACGAGACACCATTATTCCGCGCTCTAGATTTATAAACATAAACGATTCTAATCTGTTGTGAGAAATACCTAGTTGATCCAGTTTGGTTTTATGGTTTTAAGGAATGAAAAACTTCTTTTACAACTTATTAGAGTAAATTATTATTATCACCTTATATGCATAAAATATAATTTGGTGTATAGATCACTTTTGTGTATAAGCAAAGAAATGCACATGAAATTCATTGAGTATTATTATATTAAATGCATATGATTGAAGAGGCTTAACTTCGACGTTGAGAAGGTTTTAGATGATTTAGGGACTAATCATCCCTAATGAAGCCACTGGGATTAAGCAAATTTATGAAATAACATACACGTAAAATTAAAACTAAGTACCTACAATTCAAATTATTTCATAAAATTTGTTGTTTAAATTTCAATAATAATCATATTATGACTAATTGAGAATCGGTTGGTTGTCTGAGTTTCAAAAAATCCGCTAAAACGGCGCTCCTAAAGGGATAATCCCCGTACCCTGCATTATACATTTGTTTTTCTGGCCACTAAAAAAAAAATTATTTCTAAATGTGGGTAGGATAATGGGGACGGGTGCAGCCACTGTTTTAGGTAATTTAATGTACACCTGTAACCAACGAAAAACCATTACTTAAGGAAAAATGATTTTGAGCGGAGTTCAGTTGAGAGTGATACTTTATCAACAATTATGTATGTCATTTTATGATAAAATAATTGAATAGGTATTATATATTTTCTTCAATAATCTTTGATAAATTTACCGATTTTCCCCCTTTTCCTACGTTTTTCTCGGGTTTCCCATGTTTTTTTCCCAGTTTATCGCATTTGCTGGGAAAACTCCGGAGAAAATCGAAAAACAACCTCAATAGTAGCTAAGTACCAATCCAGTAAAATTTCGATTTAGAAAAATTGCTATTATTATAAGTTGGAGCAAAAATGTTGGTAGAAAAGTTAACCACAGGGGAAAAAATACAATCGTAATATTATAAAACTATATTTCGTACTCTTTCTCGTTTTTTTTTTCGTTTTTTCACATTTGATAAGAAAATTCTTGAGGAAATCGAAAAATGACCTTTTAAAGTACTTCCCTACATCGATTTCCTTTCAAAAAAGGTGCTACACGTAAAAATCGGAGCAAGTCCTCTGGTAGAAAAATTGTCCACAAAAAAAAAAAAAATTAAATAAACATCTTTGTAAAACCATAGCTTCTTCTCAGAATCTAAAATATAACGCGATTATTACTGTGTTGACATATTCGTTAATAATGTTTTCACTACCTCCTATACATATATTATTCATTTTTGTTCGATGGGCCAAATTATAATATGGATGACAGCCGCAGTTTGCGGATACATTTGCTCTTTTAGATCCTGAGTGAAGTGAGGAATCCAAATCCCTTTCAAATATAAAATCTTGTATTTCCGAAATTCAAAATTTAAAAAAAAATTTGGCCGATTTAAGAAATGATTCGAATGTGAATAACTCTTGCGACGAAGTTTAACAATTTTCGTTTAATAATATTAAACAACAATTTAGAACATGAAGACAAAAAACGATACGAATTACGTAAAATTACATATGCAATTCTAGATTCATTAATCGTCCAAACTAACATACGATTTGAAGATTTTCCAAAACTAGAGTTTGTAGAGATTTCCGAATTTCCCGAGTCAAAGTTCATTAAGTTATTACAGCAGTATCCACCCTAATACTTTTGATGCAGATCGTTTACGCAATGAATTGGCTGTAATTTATGCAGATGATAAAAAACGTTTGCCTACTCACGAACTCCTAGATTTTATAATAAAAAGTAGGTGATAATAATTTATCCAAACTAAATATTATATTTAATTTTTTCTTTGAAATTCACAGGTGATTTACATAAATATATTTATCAACAGGTGACTAAACTTTGTCAGTTAGTGTTAACTATTCCATCAACAACGGCTTCTAGTGAACGGCGTATGAGTACATTAAAACGTATCAAGACTTTTCTTAGAAAAACAATGACCAATGAGCGGCTTTCAAGTTTATCATCCTTGGCGTCTTATCATATTATTATCATTTTGATTCTAATATTCTATAACTATTATAATGCTATATAATGACGTTTATAAACACGTCATATTTCTCGTCATAAAACCAACGCAAACAGCAAGCGGAGTCGGTAAATTGCGTCCCCAAAAAAAGGTCATAGTCATATACTATGTAAATTGCGGCCCATGTACTTTTAAAACATACGTAAATTGCGTCCCGGGTATATTTGAAATGTACGTAAATTGCGTCCCGGGTATATTTGGAATATACGTAAACTCCGATTTAAAATAAATTAAATTCCGATTTCCGTTCGGTTGTACAATTTGGAGATAAGTATTAATCTCTGATTGATAATAATATGTTCACTAATATAATATTACTAGCAGATAGTAGATCGAATCGTGAAAGTCGAAGGTTTTACGTTGCTCTACAGTTTAATACAGTTAAATTTAATTTAATAAAAATGGACGTTATGAAAAGCGAAAAAAATAAAACTTTGAAAGTAGTTGATGGTTTCANTGTTGTCGAATCTTTAACTATTCAAGACGTTAGGTTGATTAAACGAAATTTACACAATGCTCGAGCTTCTATCCTACCAAAATTACCAACCACGTTTTTGGAATTACATAACATTCTTGACAACATGGAATTAAAAACAAATAAAAATGAAAATTTTTTGTTAGTTAATAGTAAAGAAACAAATATAGTGGGGTTTTCTACATTAAGCAATTTAAAAGTGCTATGCGATTCGGATTCTATATTTGTAGATGGTACATTCAAAAGTTGTCCGACATTATACCATCAACTATTTACCATTCATTGTACAATAAATCAGTCTTATGCTCCACTCGTTTATATTTGACTACCTTCGAAGACTACACAATGCTATTTACATCTACATCAACATGTAGTTATCGAGTGTAAAAAAAAATAACTTACAATTCAGTCCTATTCGGTTGTATGCCGATTTTGAAAAGGCTATTCATAATGCTGCAAGTCATGTTTGGCCTTCTATTGAAGTAAAAGGGTGTAGATTTCACCTAGGTCAAAGTTGGTACAGGAAAATACGGCAGCTGGGGTTAAGTAATGATTACAAAAACAATAATACTGATATAAGTAATTTTTTAAAATTATTTTTTGGACTTCCTTTTTTAAGTCATGATATGGTTGAAGATTGTTTTGCGTATGATATAATGGCATTGCAACCACAAGATAATAAGATAGTACAATTTACTGACTACATATTAGAAACATATATAACCAACAACGCAGAGTTTCCACCACAGATATGGGCCGAATTTGTATCCTCAACGATGCGCACAACAAATAATTGTGAATCATTTCATAAAAAATTTAACAGCTCATTCAATTCAGCACACCCAAACATATTTAATTTCATTGACATTTTAAAAAACATGCAATATGATACGTATATAACACTGAGAAGTAAGGGATCAAAAAGTAAAAAAATGACTGAAAAAGAAATATTTATAAATGAAAAAATACTTGAATTGCAAGCAAAAAAAATTACAAGGTTAGACTATTTGCGAGAATTGTCATACAAATTTTTACCAGTTTAATATAATAATACATTAATAATGATTAATAATCATACAAATTTTTACATTTTAAACATTAATTTTTACTTTTAATAATATCAGCAAAACCAATATTTTTAATCATATCAATATTTATTCAATTATNTTGAATTGCAAGCAAAAAAAATTACAAGGTTAGACTATGTGCGGGAATTGTCATACAAATTTTTACCAGTTTAATATAATAATATATTAATAATGATTAATAATCATACAAATTTTTATATTTTAAACATTAATTTTTACTTTTAATAATATTAGCAAAAAACCAATATTTTTAATCATACCAATATTTATTCAATTATATTGCCAGTCCTAAGTCTGAAAAATGAGAAGGAAAATATTGATTTTGCAAAAAAAGCCNACCAGTTTAATATAATAATACATTAATAATGATTAATAATCATACAAATTTTTACATTTTAAACATTAATTTTTACTTTTAATAATATCAGCAAAACCAATATTTTTAATCATATCAATATTTATTCAATTATATTGCCAGTCCTAAGACTGAAAAATGAGAAGGAAAATATTGATTTTGCAAAAAAAGCCTTAGACATAATTTACATATGGATAAATGATAAAAAAATATTTAGGTAGGCATATAAAATACATATAAATACA
The DNA here is from genome assembly GCA_902439185.1 of Cinara cedri. Lineage (NCBI taxonomy): Eukaryota > Metazoa > Arthropoda > Insecta > Hemiptera > Aphididae > Cinara > Cinara cedri. The sequence goes on along the minus strand of CABPRJ010000556.1, from coordinate 4,792 downwards.
TATAAAATTGGCCACAATTTACATATGTACAAAATACACTTGGGCCGCAATTTACATACAAAATTACAAATGGGACGCAATTTACAGCGACTCACAGCAAGATAGTGTGAACTGTGAAGAAAGCTCATAAAATTAGAAGTTAAAGAAAAAACCCGTGAGCAGCAAAGCTCCGTCACTAGACTAATTTTCTCCTAACAGACTGGCCGTTGAAATATTTTATTATAATTTTTTTTTCAGATTTAATTGATCTAAAATAGTTATGATTTCCATTGTTGCTCAGTGGTATTAATAATATTATATTATATTATATAATGATTAATGAAATAGATCAACTGGACACCAATTAATTACGTCTAGCCTGCCTCCCTGCCCCAATGGCTGGTCTAATACCATTCTTCTCTTCAGGATGTAAAAATTATCCTACAACTTTCCGGTAATGAAAAGAAAATTGTTTATTAGGACAGTTTTTTTGATCTCATTTTTTTTAACCTAGTAAATGAATAAAACAAACAATACCACAAGAGAATTTGACTATCACACACTTATTGATAATTATGTTTTTGTCCAACTCTGGTGTTGTGAAAAAATACAATTTCACACAGTTATCAAATGTGATTATATTTTATTATGAAAAAGTACAATTTGATTGATGATAATAATAGTTTTTTTTCATTTAATTTGTATTTTTAAATACTTGCCTAAGGTAAATCAATAATTAAGATATTTAGATTTATTGTTTTGGTATTATAATTAAAGGATTATTTACAGTCCTATTACATACAATATTATAAATGTACATATCTTAGTAATTATATAGTTTACAATAAATGTTTAGCAATTAAAATGTTAACTGGTTTCAAATACGGACTGTTAGCGAATCCCATATGGCTGAATGACTTTATCATAGTGATGTTCTTGACATTAGGTAATTTATTTACTAACCATTGTATGTCCTGAAAAAATAAAGAACCCTTAATAGAAGGAATTACACGATTTCACCTAGGCTGCTAAGAAAGAATATCTTTAGTAAAAAAATGAAGCCTAAGTTGCTGTAGAAGTTTCATTTAAACAAAAACTCATAACAAAGTATATGACTCTATAGAATTAGGTTGAATTTAGGTTAGTGAGGGTGTATTTCTAGACCGATTTTATTTAGTCTAGTATAATCCTAGGCCCTTACAATTTGAAAACTCAAATATTATTGTGTTCCCGATTAAATTGGGCAGTTTTCGGAATAACATGTTAGATTATAATTGTTATGGGCGGACAAAGTGTAATTTAGTAGGTATGTTGTTTAAAGTATTAAAAGCTTTTGAGAAAAATAACTTGAAAACTTGAAAAACCATCGAGTTTACAGCCGGTATATTTGCCAGTTACTTCAGTAGAATACATTTGTCATCGATTAAACTTCATAATGAGCGGCTAAAATTTATATTTAATATTTTCCCATGTGAATAAAAAGTAGATAGGTTACTCTTTGGTCTAAAACAACGTTGTTAACATAATTATTACATTTTACTTTTCTATTTTAACATATTTTCTAATTCACACACAGCCCAACAACGGCATGTCGTAGTATTATATTATCTAACAGTTTTTGTTTGTTATGGGTATTAGTCCTTCAATTAATAAAAATATCTATTCTCTAGATATTGGTATATTCGTTGTTTACTAATTGAAATAGGACGGCTTTTATAATAGGTATTTAATTTTTAGTTCAGAACGGGGATGATGCGCGCTTTTTATTTTCTCCTATACAATACGATTTCGATGAGTAGTCATGTTTCAATTTTATTATCACCAGGGATAATATCTGATAACATTTTTATCTAGTGGAGGTATCGGAGATATTATTTTTGTGAATTACTTATATTTTTTTTAACCATGCCGAAAAAGTATCGACAATTATTTAAAAAAAATAGAACATTAATAATAATAATTGACAAAATCAATTTAGTTTTTGTTACAATTCAAAAAGAAATCTTTTTAGAAATTTAAAATCTTCATTGAATACGTTGGTAATATTAATAATTTTTAGACATTGTACAGTTTTTACAATATATCCACTTTTTTTAAGTTATTGCTAGTTTGAAATGTTTGAATAGATAAATGTAAATTTAATACAATGTTCTATATGAGTTTTTTTTATCTTTTATGGTAATATAATAGAATCAAAAATGAATATGGGTACAATTATATTTATCAGCGTTTGAATTTCAAACTTTCAACACAATTTGCTAAAACACGAAAAAATTGTAAACTATTTTGTGATAAAAGCTAATAAAATGTTCAATTTAAATTTAGGAGAAAATATGTTTATACGAGCTCCATTCAAAATCATTTGTAATAATTTATTATAGTATTCAGTAGTAAAACGTATTTAAACAATTAAATGGCTCTATTTGTAAGATAGAAATCCTATCTTTTACCTAACCTATACAAATTGCCAATCGTCCCGTTTGGATTTTTAAAAAAATAAAAATATTTTTACCTTTGGTGGAGCCATAATGTCATATTTTGAATGAAATATATATGTATTCGCTGTAATTTTAGATAAATCATAGTTTGGTGGAGTAGTGGAGTTGTAATGCTTTATATTTCCGATTTTTCCATAATCGTATTTTCGGAAATAATCTGAAAATATACACAAACAAATAATACCGAAATAACTAGTAGTAAAACTAGTAATATATTATAATATATTTAAGTATACAATGCAATATTATCAAACTTTAGTTTATTAATAATAAAGTGAATTAATTACTGCTATGCTCACTTTCGTGTATTAGTTGATAATAATGTGTCATCACTTTGACGGACGTCGGCTGAGGATATGTTTTCAAGATATCTATGGTCGCCTAAAATTAATACATTTTGTGCATATTTAACAAGCTTCTACTAAGTTTCTACTTAGAAATTGAAAATATTTTGTAGACAATTTCTATCATCTGATTAATAATAGGTAAGTAGTAAGTACCTACGTAAAATTAAAAATTGAATACTTTGTAGGTATACCTATTATTTAACATTTAAATAAACCTTTTCAGATTCTGAACACAGAAAACTTATTTGATTTTTTTTATCAACAATGATAAGACTTACGCCCACCACCAGTTTTTTCATTAGTTTCCATAAAATTATATTTTACATACATAATCTATGGGTAAAAGGTTGCCTTGTAATTGGGTCATCACATAATAACAGAATAATTTCATGTACATTTTATTTTTACATTGGTTTCCAAACCACTGATTGTCCGGGTTTTTCATCTTAGGCACGTAATTTCTGCCTCTTAATGGTCTCTAAAAAAATAAAAAAATAAACGAAAATATTGTTTACAATGTAAATATAATAATACAATTTTAAATAGTTTTGATAATATGTATAAGTAAACAGATACACATTATACAAAAGATAATATAGTCTTTATAGAAACGAATAAGTACACCTATACGAGGCACTTAAAATTACAATCAATTATTTTTTTAACTATGTGACTCATTAATATTTTCATTAAATATAGATAGTANCGTGTTGTGCTTTGGATTTTAGCACTCCCATAAATGTTACCCTAGTTGCGCCCATGACACAGATACACATTATACAAAAGATAATATAGTCTTTATAGAAACGAATAAGTACACCTCTATACGAGACACTTAAAATTTCAATCAATTATTTTTTTAACTATGTGACTCATTAATATTTTCATTAAATATAGATAGTAAACAAGTAGGTTTTTNATGTAAATATAATAATACAATTTTAAATAGTTTTGATAATATGTATAAGTAAACAGATACACATTATACAAAAGATAATATAGTCTTTATAGAAACGAATAAGTACACCTATACGAGGCACTTAAAATTACAATCAATTATTTTTTTAACTATGTGACTCATTAATATTTTCATTAAATATAGATAGTAAACAAGTAGGTTTTTACATGGAATAGATATGGGAATATCTTTAAAAGGATAAGCCTTCTGTCGTAATACTTCATCCTGGCTGTTGGAACTATCAATAGCAATTTGTCAATTTTATTGTTGTATTCTGGTCGTTCAGCAAGCGCGACGAGGCATATGGTAGCTCCGAAAGAATAACCACCCATGTGTAGTGTAGAATATCCAGTTTTGTTTAAGACAAAATCAATACCAGCTGTTGTATCATATATTCCCAGTTCGTCAAAGCTTCAATTAAATCATTAATTTAATTTATCATATTAAATTTATTGAATAATATTCTCAACTGTACCTACTGATTTTATATTCTCAAACAATATTAGAATACCATATCCTCAGTATTAGTTTTAATAAGAATAGTAGCTTAATGTTATTAGTTGACATAAACAGTATTACCTGAAATCCCATGATATATTTCTCAACGGAGTTATCACGCCAGTTTTTGGATTTTTAATGTATTTAGAAATACCAGCAAGACGAAAATTGAGTAACCAAACGTCAAAACCCGCATCAGATAATATGAAACCTTTATTTAATTTGACTATTATTATATTAACGTATATTAACATTATTGCCTTCATTTTTTTGTTTTTTATTTGGGGGGGGGCTTGAAGTAAAACGTAGATAATACTTCATATTTTCATTTCTTCATTGAGAAAACACTCCTTGGGGCAGTTAAAATGACTTAAGAGTAGTATTCGAAAACTATTTTGATTTATTCGAACAAATATTTAATTTTTCAAATTTTTAGAAGGATTTGAATATTTTTCATTGTAGTCATTGGTGGTGAAAATATTGCTTAGTGTTTACTAATACAGACGATTTGG